>JAQPZY010000579.1:0-246906 GCA_029931535.1 Margaritifera margaritifera
AGTGCTTTTTCCCTTGGCATTATTGACAACTTTAACCTGAAATGGGGGTAGAAAAAACTTCCGTTTCCGAGAGATTCTCGCTCTGTCCGCTGCTGAGAGGTGTGAAAGACGACGTACCTCACTTGGCTATGACAAAGGGTCAGGCCGAAGAGAGTTGAAATTGGACTCTTTTTTTTAGTTTTTTTTTTTTTAAAATCTCAGGATGATTCTTGTCCGCTGCCCCCTTGTTACCTTAAGTCACAACCTGTTAGTACTTTTGGCTAGAATGGGAAATGTGTTCCAGGCTGAGCTCAGTATTACAGATAGATACTAGAGTATCACATATAGGGGTGAACCGATTCATCGATATATCGAAGTATTGATACTTTTGCCATATCGATATACATATCGATACAAGAGATGAAGAATCGATTCAAAACGATATCTATCCTATATAAGTTACTTTAATCTTCAGCAGTCATGAATAATTATTTGTCGTTTGCCTTCTTATTCTTTAAACTGAGAATCGATAATGTATCGTATCGTAGGCTGTGTATCGTTAATCGTATCGATACGCGGCACAGGTGTATGGTTTCACCCCTATCACATATGCTCCGGATGATGGAAGTTTACGTGTGATTTCTTTTCCAGGTGTGGTTAAAAGCATCACCAGGATGACATAGCCTTGCATGCAAAATATTGTCCAGATCAGATAAAAAAATTGGTCCGCACATTGGAAGTTTATGTTCGACTCATTTCCAGATGTGGTAAAAGAGCATCATCCGGATGGTATAGCCTTTCATGCAAAATCTTGTCCGGATCAGATAAAGAAATTGATCTGCTATGGGAAGTTTACATTCGACATCTTTCCGGGTGTGGTAAAAAAGCATCGCCTTGATGATGTAGCCTTGCATGCAAAATATTGACCGGATCAGATAAAAAAATTAGTCCGCACATTGGAAGTTTACGTTCGATTTCTTTTCTGGATGTGGTAAAAAAGCATCGCCCGGATGATGTAGACTTGCATCCAAAATCTGGTCTGGATCAGGTAAAAAAATTGGTCCGCACATTAAAAAATTACATTCGATTTCTTTCCGGATGTGGTTAAAAAGCATCGCCCGGATGATATAGCCTTGCATGCCAAATTTTGTCCGGATCGAATAAAAAAATTGGTCCGCACATAGGAAGTTTACATTCGATTTCTTTTCTAGATGTGGTTGAAAGCATCGCTTCAATGATGTATCCTTGCATGCACAATTTTGTGTGGATCCGATTAAAAATATGGTCCGGATGATGGAAGTTTACATGCGAAATCTTTTTCAGATCTAGTTAAAAGCATCGCATTGGCAATGAAGGCTTGTATGCAAAATCTTGTCCGAATCTTCTCCGAAATATGGCTCAGAAAATAGAAGATTACAAATAGGTCAGCTTCTTTAAGTGTCATGTATCAAACTCAAATACAACTACCCGACCCCCCTCCCACGTAGAATGGAGCAGGAACATTTTGGGTGTGTCAGAACCGCTTTTTCTCCTCTACTTACGATAGTGCTTTTTCCCTTGGCATTATTGACAACTTTAACCTGAAATGAGGGTAGAAAAAACTTCCGTTTCCGAGAGATTCTCGCTCTGTCCGCTGCTGAGAGGTGTGAAAGACGACGTACCTCACTTGGCTATGACAAAGGGTCAGGCCGAAGAGAGTAGAAATTGGACTTTTTTTTTATTTTTTTTATTTTTATTTTTTTTTTAAAAAACTCAGGATGATTCTTGTCCGCTGGCCCCTTGTTACCTTAAGTCACAACCTGTTAGTACTTTTGGCTAGAATGGGAAATGTGTTCCAGGCTGAGCTCAGTATTACAGATAGATACTAGAGTATCACATATAGGGGTGAAACGATTCATCGATATATCGAAGTATTGATACTTTTGCCATATCGATATGCATATCGATACAAGAGATGAAGAATCGATTCAAAACGATATCTATCCTATATAAGTTACTTTAATCTTCAGCAGTCATGAATAATTATTTGTCGTTTGCCTTCTTATTCTTTAAACTGAGAATCGATAATGTATCGTATCGTAGGCTGTGTATCGTTAATCGTATCGATACGCGGCACAGGTGTATGGTTTCACCCCTATCACATATGCTCCGGATGATGGAAGTTTACGTGTGATTTCTTTTCCAGGTGTGGTTAAAAGCATCACCAGGATGACATAGCCTTGCATGCAAAATATTGTCCAGATCAGATAAAAAAATTGGTCCGCACATTGGAAGTTTATGTTCGACTCCTTTCCAGATGTGGTAAAAGAGCATCATCCGGATGGTATAGCCTTTCATGCAAAATCTTGTCCGGATCAGATAAAGAAATTGATCTGCTATGGGAAGTTTACATTCGACATCTTTCCGGGTGTGGTAAAAAAGCATCGCCTTGATGATGTAGCCTTGCATGCAAAATATTGACCGGATCAGATAAAAAAATTAGTCCGCACATTGGAAGTTTACGTTCGATTTCTTTTCTGGATGTGGTAAAAAAGCATCGCCCGGATGATGTAGACTTGCATCCAAAATCTGGTCTGGATCAGGTAAAAAAATTGGTCCGCACATTAAAAAATTACATTCGATTTCTTTCCGGATGTGGTTAAAAAGCATCGCCCGGATGATATAGCCTTGCATGCCAAATTTTGTCCGGATCGAATAAAAAAATTGGTCCGCACATAGGAAGTTTACATTCGATTTCTTTTCTAGATGTGGTTGAAAGCATCGCTTCAATGATGTATCCTTGCATGCACAATTTTGTGTGGATCCGATTAAAAATATGGTCCGGATGATGGAAGTTTACATGCGAAATCTTTTTCAGATCTAGTTAAAAGCATCGCATTGGCAATGAAGGCTTGTATGCAAAATCTTGTCCGAATCTTCTCCGAAATATGGCTCAGAAAATAGAAGATTACAAATAGGTCAGCTTCTTTAAGTGTCATGTATCAAACTCAAATACAACTACCCGACCCCCCTCCCACGTAGAATGGAGCAGGAACATTTTGGGTGTGTCAGAACCGCTTTTTCTCCTCTACTTACGATAGTGCTTTTTCCCTTGGCATTATTGACAACTTTAACCTGAAATGAGGGTAGAAAAAACTTCCGTTTCCGAGAGATTCTCGCTCTGTCCGCTGCTGAGAGGTGTGAAAGACGACGTACCTCACTTGGCTATGACAAAGGGTCAGGCCGAAGAGAGTAGAAATTGGACTCTTTTTTTTTTTTTTTTTTTTTTTTTTTTTTTAAAAACTCAGGATGATTCTTGTCCGCTGGCCCCTTGTTACCTTAAGTCACAACCTGTTAGTACTTTTGGCTAGAATGGGAAATGTGTTCCAGGCTGAGCTCAGTATTACAGATAGATACTAGAGTATCACATATAGGGGTGAAACGATTCATCGATATATCGAAGTATTGATACTTTTGCCATATCGATATGCATATCGATACAAGAGATGAAGAATCGATTCAAAACGATATCTATCCTATATAAGTTACTTTAATCTTCAGCAGTCATGAATAATTATTTGTCGTTTGCCTTCTTATTCTTTAAACTGAGAATCGATAATGTATCGTATCGTAGGCTGTGTATCGTTAATCGTATCGATACGCGGCACAGGTGTATGGTTTCACCCCTATCACATATGCTCCGGATGATGGAAGTTTACGTGTGATTTCTTTTCCAGGTGTGGTTAAAAGCATCACCAGGATGACATAGCCTTGCATGCAAAATATTGTCCAGATCAGATAAAAAAATTGGTCCGCACATTGGAAGTTTATGTTCGACTCATTTCCAGATGTGGTAAAAGAGCATCATCCGGATGGTATAGCCTTTCATGCAAAATCTTGTCCGGATCAGATAAAGAAATTGATCTGCTATGGGAAGTTTACATTCGACATCTTTCCGGGTGTGGTAAAAAAGCATCGCCTTGATGATGTAGCCTTGCATGCAAAATATTGACCGGATCAGATAAAAAAATTAGTCCGCACATTGGAAGTTTACGTTCGATTTCTTTTCTGGATGTGGTAAAAAAGCATCGCCCGGATGATGTAGACTTGCATCCAAAATCTGGTCTGGATCAGGTAAAAAAATTGGTCCGCACATTAAAAAATTACATTCGATTTCTTTCCGGATGTGGTTAAAAAGCATCGCCCGGATGATATAGCCTTGCATGCAAAATTTTGTCCGGATCGAATAAAAAAATTGGTCCGCACATAGGAAGTTTACATTCGATTTCTTTTCTAGATGTGGTTGAAAGCATCGCTTCAATGATGTATCCTTGCATGCACAATTTTGTGTGGATCCGATTAAAAATATGGTCTGGATGATGGAAGTTTACATGCGAAATCTTTTTCAGATCTAGTTAAAAGCATCGCATTGGCAATGAAGGCTTGTATGCAAAATCTTGTCCGAATCTTCTCCGAAATATGGCTCAGAAAATAGAAGATTACAAATAGGTCAGCTTCTTTAAGTGTCATGTATCAAACTCAAATACAACTACCCCACCCCCCTCCCACGTAGAATGGAGCAGGAACATTTTGGGTGTGTCAGAACCGCTTTTTCTCCTCTACTTACGATAGTGCTTTTTCCCTTGGCATTATTGACAACTTTAACCTGAAATGGGGGTAGAAAAAACTTCCGTTTCGGAGAGATTCTCGCTCTGTCCGCTGCTTAGAGGTGTGAAAGACGACGTACCTCACTTGGCTATGACAAAGGGTCAGGCCGAAGAGAGTTGAAATTGGACTCTTTTTTTTTTTTTTTTTTTTTTTTTTTTTTTTTTTTAAAAATCTCAGGATGATTCTTGTCCGTTACCCCCTTGTTACCTTAAGTCACAACCTGTTAGTACTTTTGGCTAGAATGGGAAATGTGTTCCAGGCTGAGCTCAGTATTACAGATAGATACTAGAGTATCACATATAGGGGTGAACCGATTCATCGATATATCGAAGTATTGATACTTTTGCCATATCGATATACATATCGATACAAGAGATGAAGAATCGATTCAAAACGATATCTATCCTATATAAGTTACTTTAATCTTCAGCAGTCATGAATAATTATTTGTCGTTTGCCTTCTTATTCTTTAAACTGAGAATCGATAATGTATCGTATCGTAGGCTGTGTATCGTTAATCGTATCGATACGCGGCACAGGTGTATGGTTTCACCCCTATCACATATGCTCCGGATGATGGAAGTTTACGTGTGATTTCTTTTCCAGGTGTGGTTAAAAGCATCACCAGGATGACATAGCCTTGCATGCAAAATATTGTCCAGATCAGATAAAAAAATTGGTCCTCACATTGGAAGTTTATGTTCGACTCATTTCCAGATGTGGTAAAAGAGCATCATCCGGATGGTATAGCCTTTCATGCAAAATCTTGTCCGGATCAGATAAAGAAATTGATCTGCTATGGGAAGTTTACATTCGACATCTTTCCGGGTGTGGTAAAAAAGCATCGCCTTGATGTTGTAGACTTGCATGCAAAATATTGACCGGATCAGATAAAAAAATTAGTCCGCACATTGGAAGTTTACGTTCGATTTCTTTTCTGGATGTGGTAAAAAAGCATCGCCCGGATGATGTAGACTTGCATCCAAAATCTGGTCTGGATCAGGTAAAAAAATTGGTCCGCACATTAAAAAATTACATTCGATTTCTTTCCGGATGTGGTTAAAAAGCATCGCCCGGATGATATAGCCTTGCATGCAAAATTTTGTCCGGATCGAATAAAAAAATTGGTCCGCACATAGGAAGTTTACATTCGATTTCTTTTCTAGATGTGGTTGAAAGCATCGCTTCAATGACGTATCCTTGCATGCACAATTTTGTGTGGATCCGATTAAAAATATGCTCCGGATGATGGAAGTTTACATGCGAAATCTTTTTCAGATCTAGTTAAAAGCATCGCATTGGCAATGAAGGCTTGTATGAAAAATCTTGTCCGAATCTTCTCCGAAATATGGCTCAGAAAATAGAAGATTACAAATAGGTCAGCTTCTTTAAGTGTCATGTATCAAACTCAAATACAACTACCCCCACCCCCCTCCCACGTAGAATGGAGCAGGAACATTTTGGGTGTGTCAGAACCGCTTTTTCTCCTCTACTTACGATAGTGCTTTTTCCCTTGGCATTATTGACAACTTTAACCTGAAATGGGGGTAGAAAAAACTTCCGTTTCGGAGAGATTCTCGCTCTGTCCGCTGCTGAGAGGTGTGAAAGACGACGTACCTCACTTGGCTATGACAAAGGGTCAGGCCGAAGAGAGTTGAAATTGGACTCTTTTTTTTTAGTTTTTTTTTTTGTTTTTTTTTTTTAAAATCTCAGGATGATTCTTGTCCCTTACCCCCTTGTTACCTTAAGTCACAACCTGTTAGTACTTTTGGCTAGAATGGGAAATGTGTTCCAGGCTGAGCTCAGTATTACAGATAGATACTAGAGTATCACATATAGGGGTGAAACGATTCATCGATATATCGAAGTATTGATACTTTTGCCATATCGATATACATATCGATACAAGAGATGAAGAATCGATTCAAAACGATATCTATCCTATATAAGTTACTTTAATCTTCAGCAGTCATGAATAATTATTTGTCGTTTGCCTTCTTATTCTTTAAACTGAGAATCGATAATGTATCGTATCGTAGGCTGTGTATCGTTAATCGTATCGATACGCGGCACAGGTGTATGGTTTCACCCCTATCACATATGCTCCGGATGATGGAAGTTTACGTGTGATTTCTTTTCCAGGTGTGGTTAAAAGCATCACCAGGATGACATAGCCTTGCATGCAAAATATTGTCCAGATCAGATAAAAAAATTGGTCCTCACATTGGAAGTTTATGTTCGACTCATTTCCAGATGTGGTAAAAGAGCATCATCCGGATGGTATAGCCTTTCATGCAAAATCTTGTCCGGATCAGATAAAGAAATTGATCTGCTATGGGAAGTTTACATTCGACATCTTTCCGGGTGTGGTAAAAATGCATCGCCTTGATGTTGTAGCCTTGCATGCAAAATATTGACCGGATCAGATAAAAAAATTAGTCCGCACATTGGAAGTTTACGTTCGATTTCTTTTCTGGATGTGGTAAAAAAGCATCGCCCGGATGATGTAGACTTGCATCCAAAATCTGGTCTGGATCAGGTAAAAAAATTGGTCCGCACATTAAAAAATTACATTCGCTTTCTTTCCAGATGTGGTTAAAAAGCATCGCCCGGATGATATAGCCTTGCATGCAAAATTTTGTCCGGATCGAATAAAAAAATTGGTCCGCACATAGGAAGTTTACATTCGATTTCTTTTCTAGATGTGGTTGAAAGCATCGCTTCAATGATGTATCCTTGCATGCACAATTTTGTGTGGATCCGATTAAAAATATGGTCTGGATGATGGAAGTTTACATGCGAAATCTTTTTCAGATCTAGTTAAAAGCATCGCATTGGCAATGAAGGCTTGTATGAAAAATCTTGTCCGAATCTTCTCCGAAATATGGCTCAGAAAATAGAAGATTACAAATAGGTCAGCTTCTTTAAGTGTCATGTATCAAACTCAAATACAACTACCCCACCCCCCTCCCACGTAGAATGGAGCAGGAACATTTTGGGTGTGTCAGAACCGCTTTTTCTCCTCTACTTACGATAGTGCTTTTTCCCTTGGCATTATTGACAACTTTAACCTGAAATGGGGGTAGAAAAAACTTCCGTTTCCGAGAGATTCTCGCTCTGTCCGCTGCTGAGAGGTGTGAAAGACGACGTACCTCACTTGGCTATGACAAAGGGTCAGGCCGAAGAGAGTTGAAATTGGACTCTTTTTTTTGTGTTTTTTATTTAAAATCTCAGGATGATTCTTGTCCGCTGGCCCCTTGTTACCTTAAGTCACAACCTGTTAGTACTTTTGGCTAGAATGGGAAATGTGTTCCAGGCTGAGCTCAGTATTACAGATAGATACTAGAGAATCACATATAGGGGTGAACCGATTCATCGATATATCGAAGTATTGATACTTTTGCCATATCGATATACATATCGATACAAGAGATGAAGAATCGATTCAAAACGATATCTATCCTATATAAGTTACTTTAATCTTCAGCAGTCATGAATAATTATTTGTCGTTTGCCTTCTTATTCTTTAAACTGAGAATCGATAATGTATCGTATCGTAGGCTGTGTATCGTTAATCGTATCGATACAATGGGAAACCGGAAATCAGACTGAGTTGGGAGTCTGGAGCCCTCGACATTTCCGATAGTTAAGTCGTATATGGGATTTTCCATACACAGAGCTTCTACGGTTCCGGTCAGAAAAGGCGTCTCGATTTCTATTCTCGCGACGGGAACGCGATCAATCGTTTGATCTAATAACATGCACGGGGATTTCCAACCAAGCATTTGGTCATCCCTAACGAGACTCCGCTTTACTACGACGCCCGTGCACCCGGTGTCGCGTAAGACCGTGACTTCTTGACCGTTGGCGGTACCAGTAGCAGTCGGTACCCTCGCCTCGGGAAAAAGACAAGTGCCGATCGACTGAATAACATCATGACCGATCTGCGCACACGCTGCGGACTCGTATACCTTATTCGCGTTATTAGATGCCGAATTATCACGCGGAAAATCATCGCGCTTACCGCCTCCTGACCATGCTCTGCTTTCAATAGCAACCGCGACTCTCTGGACAAACCCCTTCCTTTTCGGACAATCGGGCGTGATGTGACCCCATTCCTTACAGGTAAAACATTGTCTATCCCTACGATTTATACCCTTCCCAGATTGAAAGTTTCCACCTTTATGTGTACCAAGTTTCTCGGGTTCTCTGGGTCTCTGATCTTTATCTTGATTACCTCCCTTGTTATCCCTTGAGATCACATTCTGGGTACCTCCCCGAGCTTCGGCGAAATAGTCTGCCTGAGTAGCCATATCAGAGATATTATTGAAGGACTTTTCCCTCAGGAATAAGTACAATTCCTTACCACAAGTGTTTAACAGCTGATCCCTAAGGAAAAAACCGGTAAGACCCTCGAATGTTTTTTTAATCTTACCACATTCAACCCAACGCTGGAAATAATTCCCCGTCCTACTGACGAACTGGGTGAATGTCTCGCCTTTCTCGGGTTTACTATATTTAAACTTTTTGCGGAACCCTTGTTCTGTCAACTCGTATCTCTTAAGGAGTGCCTCTCTTAACGCATCATAGTTCAATGCCTCGTTCACGGGTAGACGCAAATATACATCTAGCGCTTTACCTTTAAGTAACGCGCTGAGATGGAGCGACCAATCATCTTTTTTCCACTTTTGGATGGTAGCATATCGCTCAAACCTATGTAAATAACTATCTAAGTTATCTTTGTCATCTTCAAAAGGGGGTAATTTAGGGCCTCTTAACTTTGATTCTTGTTGACCATCTTTCTTAGCCTCTAATAATTCAAATTTCCTTCTATGTTCTTTCTACATATTCCTGTCTTCTAACTCAATGGCTTCTAACTTTGCTTGTTTTTCCCTCTCTATTCTTTCCCTTTCTGCTTCCCTTTCCCACCCTATCCTTTCCTTCTCTGCTTGCTTCTCTAGTTCTATCTTCTTTTCCTCAAATAGCATTTTCTCCCTTTCAAATTCCCTTCTTTCCTTCTCATCCTGCTTATCTAATTCTATCTTCTCCCTTTCAAATGCTATCTTTCTTTCCTCAGCTAGCTTCTCTAGTTGTAACTTTTCCCTTTCTATATCTCTCTCCTTTACCCTTTGATCCCTTTCATGAGCCTGCTCATCCTGAACGAATTTTCTAAGGGCCTCCCCCTCATACCCAAACTGTTTGCCCAACTCCACTAGATCTTTAAGCGACGACATGATAAATACAGTTGATAAGATCACCAATCCTAAGTGCACTATCATATAACACATACAATTTTTAGGACTACACGAACCAACCGTATATCCCTTCTCCAAATATATGCAATATGTATATATGATAAACAAATGGTAAATAAAACAAAATATGAGTGAGGTACTCACTCACCCGCCTGAATTAGCTCTTGTCAGGAAGGTCACAATCTGAAACAGATAACTGAAAAATCTTACCGGAGTCAAGACCTATGCAAACTAACGTCCGTGCTCCGACTAATCCAAATGATCCCACTTCTGACACCATTTGTCACAGGATGAAGCCGGGTGAGGACTGGATTAGTGAAGACACCGAAAGCAACTGCGTTAATAAGATGTTTATTTATAAACGCAATTTAAAGATGAACAAATCTGACACCATTATAACAAAAAGATAAGGAAAATTATAAAGTTCCTAACATGGAACTATCAACAACAAGTAACTCAACGAGAAAAAATCAAAGATGAATTTAACTAATGGAATTTTAAACAAACGTGAATAGCATCCTATCACCAATCAACAAATAAGAGTATATGATCTACACCCCAATATACACAAGGTCTTATTAAGTACCAAGGGTGACCAAAGCATGTGATTTATGCACTTATCAATATGATACTCATCAATTTATCAATTCATCAAGCGATACTGGAATATGTATGAATTTATGAATATATCGTTCATATAACGAAAATGAAATGGGAATGCATGAAATTTTGAATCTATCACACATATAGCGATATTGAAATGGGAATGAATGTAATTTTGCACAAATAGCAATATTGAGATAACAATAAAATGGAACACGCAATAAATATAACTATCGTGGCACCCGTTTGACGACCAAGATGTATCTCCGGTTCCACCCGCTCTAGTCCATGGTCAAGGAGCCACCACGCATGGTCCACCCCTCCCAGCCTGTTGAAGGATCCCTCGAGAGCCTTCACATTAACACAGACCCGTTGGTCGAGAAGCCTTGGTCCCTCGCATCGAGAAAACCAGTACACTCTTCTGAAACAACGTCACCAGACACAGCGTACACGTCACACGAAACCACACAGAGTTCTGGGACTTCTCATCACCAAACCATACATAAGGAACAGCTAAAAGTATAACAACTAAACCGTGTAGTACATATGACACGGTTAGTACTTTTGTATTGATAGATGTTGCGCATGCGCGCAAATGAATTACATCTCGTTACACATTACATTAATCGTTCAATGCATGCTGCGTATAATTAAATAAAATCCGTCTGTTCAGTTACAACAAATAGCTAACTTGAACCAGCCTATAGTATTTCTAATATCATGGCGTTGTATGACCTAGGTATTGACTCTCTGTAGAATTTAGAATAAATTCTAAAACATCTAATATATGAAACAATTATGTCATATAAAACGAATAGTGATAAAGAATACAATCTTAAATTTCACATACCTCTACAGCTGAAGTTTTGCTCCCGTAAAGCGGTAAGCTTTCTGACAAGACTCATCGTGACAAGTATGTTAACTCACGTGTTATCTTTCGAGGTACTCATTATGAGTATTGGTTATATATGTGCCTAGCCCAAGATAGACAAAATAAAAGGTGACACTGCAAAATCTTGTCCAGGAAGTGTTTTTGAATGAGCTAAAGTAGCAAGTCCTTCCATGAATCGTCACAAAGAAAAGACAGGAATACTCCATGTTCTGATATATCTTAGTTCAATAACATTTATCTTTGCGGTGAAGAATTTGGACTAATCAACAATAAAACAATACATCTGTGGAACTAGCCAGGCAGGACAAAGAAAACCATGATTAGGTGTGATCCTTGCATATCTCTACACCAATACCAGATGCCATCTATTGGAATATTTTCTGTGATTTTATTTTCGTGATTTACGCGGTCGAATGTGTTTTCTCATGTAATGTGTTGAGATTTGCCAGTTCTCATGCACCAGTGCCCTATTTGACTCAGCAATGAGCACAGACCCACCCCACCCCAGAAGAAAGGAGGGAACAGAGCTGAAGGAAAGGGCTCATGGTGCAAGGGGAAAAACAAAAGGAAAGGGAAAATTAACACTACTAATTACATAAACCGACAAAATGTACATTTACGAATGAAAAGAATGGCACCCAGACAAAAGCGCACAGGACAAAAGCGCGCCGACATAATCGCGCAAAGACGACAGCCTACAACAGTTACCATTTTGTGTCTCTAGTAAAGAAAAAACTAACAAATACAGCATTAAAGATCATTAAGCATCGTTTATTAATTAAAATCTCAATATACAGAAATATGGCATTACAGAACAAATAACATCTATTCATTAATATCTCAATATGCAGAAATATGGCATTAAAGATCAAATAACATCATCTATTCATTCATATCTCAATATGCAGAAATATGGCGTTAAAGATCAAATTACATCATCTATTCATTAATATCTAAATATGCAGAAATATGGCGTTAAAGATCAAATAACATCATCTATTCATCTCAACCACAGCCTTGATCACTTCATTAAGTTCTGGAGTGAGAGCATGATTATGCTCCGAAACAACAATTACTGCATCTGTTGCATCAAATTTCAGCCGACCTTTGCAGTCTTTTTTCACGCATCTCCATAATGTACTACCATCCGAATGAATACAATCTTTACGAAGTCAATAGCCATCACGTAAAATGTGTTTTTTTTGCTTCTGTGATTCGGTTCTTTCCATAACTGCAAATGTTTGGGCCTAAATATATTCGTGTGCTTTTTATACAGTTTCAGGTACGCAAGTAGCTTTGAAGAATGACTCTTCAAATAATATTTGGAACTTATAAATTATGTTACTTTTCATGTCTACTTCTACTCTTCAGGTTTTGTCAGCGCTCTTTTGTCGGGGGTTTTAAGCTGCGTGCTTTTGACAGCGCGCTTTTGTCGGTGCGCTTTTGTCCTGCATGCTTTTGTCGGGACACCGAAAAGAATATACATGAAATTACAACCTATTATTTATTCCAAGCACAAATGGATCCCATGCTACGGGATCTATCTATCTGTATGCATCACGAGTCCTTACCTTCAACCTTGTTTCATCCTCTTTTGCATGTCTGAGTGTTAGTTTAAGCAATATTTGTTTACGAAAATTTCTACACATATATTAAAACAATGCAATATCTGGGGATTCAGCAGAAATCGGAAAGCTTATTAAAAACTCTCCCCTATTACAAAGAAATTCTAACAATTAGTATTTATCTACTGACTTAATAATATATACATAATCATCAAATTTAGTATATGTAATTATGGAAAAGAATTATATAATAAGAGAAGATAGGCATAGTTGTGATCCATGTATTAGTCTGAAGTGTTTTGATAATTTTATGAAGGCTGGCACTGCCAAAGATGTATTAATTTCATCGGGAATTGCGAAATAATAATGTCTTAATTGTAAGTTGATAAGCTAGTTTGAATAGAACACAATGTCTTAGTGCTGTATACTTTTGAACATTTTAATAGAAATAGTTCAGCTATTTTGATATGCCCGCATATAGAAAGATTGGAAAGATGATTTAAGAATAAATCATCATTTTAACTACTACATTTGGTTCTCAATCACGTATGCTGGACTTGAACCACACAATCACCAACATAATAATATGAAGGTGTTATATCTTTGTCCCGAGTATGTATTGAAATTTTGAATATATGGGTTACTGGTTATTCCTATTGGTTAAGTGCTTTACGTTTGAATTGTACAAGTCAGAAGTGATGTTTTATACAAGGACAATGACGGCAGCAGCAAGCACATAGTATAACACTATAATACGAAAAACAAAATGCAGTACTAGCAACAAAACTATATTTTTCTGTCTCTTTATTTATATGCCTCAGTTAAATACGAACTCAAAATTAATAAAAAGTTTAAGTTATTCATATAAGATTTGACCAGACATATACTTATTAAATAGGGTATTGGTTTAGCATATATAAATAATATGTCAGTATCTTTTAAAAATCGTTTAAAAATGTGAACCTTTCTTCTTGATTCAAGTATAAAACATCAAAATATGAGGTTAAAGATAAAAAGGAGGAAACAGGACCAAACATGAGAAAAATAAAATGCATGTTATTATTTACAATTTGCATGCATAAATTGTACATGAAAAATTAGTGGGTATGACAAGTTACATGAATTCCACTGGTTTTGAGACATTAATGCATTAAAAACTTGTGATCCATTTGAAATAAGGACCAAGGCTCATAAATGCCCACTGTTACACTGAGGTAAGAATGGCTTAACCTGTTTCCAAACTGATTTGCTGATTATCTGATTTCTCATGTGCATCTTGATCTTGCACAAAACATAAGCTCAAACCCTTGAACTTGGTCAAACGCATTCTCAAGTGCGGCCTGTGTAAGTTGTGGTACAAAGTCAGTCTCATACACACCTAGTCCGGATTGCTTTTTTGAAGTGGTTAGCTAGTCCGATGTGCAAACTACTGAGCCACAGTGGCGTCCTAAAAAACTCTGCATGTATATGAGTAAACGTTTTAATGTAAACATGTATTCATATTTGCTTTGGCATTTGGTTGCATATTAGTATATAAACAGTTTTAATACATCATTCCCATGAGAGACGCTTTTTCATTAACTGACACAACATAGTGTGATCTGCGATCATTCTTGACATTGCACCAACATGACGCCATAACAATGAAATGGTATTTTCGCCGTACTGATTTGCAATAATGGGTGATATTGCACCATCATACTGAAACAGCTTAAATTTGTCAAAGTTTGATTTGAATCCTGTAATAAAATAACCATAGACCTTTGTTTCGGTGACTGTGAAGTATTATGAACCATTAAACCTATCATATTGACCTCTGTTTTGTGTCAGTCAATATGAAGTATACTGGTTCATAAAAGTTCATATTTATCTCACAAAGTCAATAATTGTATAATATCATGCTGATGCAAGTGGAGTAAAGTGCCTTGCCCAGGGACACTCAACAGCGGCCGACCTGACCTAGTCTGGGCAGAATTCAAATCTACACTGTTCTGATCGCGAGTCAGGCATGCTAACTACTGAGCCTCCTCAGCTCCTTGTATGCATGCAAGATAAATAGAATGTAAGTTTTTCTACGATGAAGAGAAAATGTCCAAAGGGACGTTTCATATGATTTCATGTATATACCTTGCATTTCTAGGCAATGGGTGCCATTATCCATAGCCGGAATTCTCTTCCTGCTTGGGACAAATTATAAGTCCCTAACATGCTTGACTGTGTTGGTGTCATTCTATAGGCATTTTATGTATCCTTACATACAATGTGGAATCGAGGAATAAGCTCTTTCCACAGTTTGGTTAAGTTTCAATTTGTAATTATAATATCATGTATATAACTTGAACTTCTAAATAGAAATTCATTGGATTCGTGCATTTAGTTGAGTGTTAGGTAATTTCCACTTGCCTTGCGAGTTGGTTCTTGTGCAAATCAAGCGATTATCCTTCGAACCTGTTCCAACATATCTTTAGCAATGGGTGCATGGTGAAAAGATATCACCCAGCTATGCATGAGAGCTGTGAGATGAATACAGTTATTTGTGCTTGGGAAGAAATGTAACTCTTTAAAAAAAAAATATATATATATATATAACATTGATCAATCGAATACCATCCATCATTTAAATTAACAGGCCGGTTTCGAGCATGAAAATGTCATTTTAAACTCAAAACTTCGGCCAAATTGCAATCAGCTTGATGAATCCCGCTGAGGAGTTTTCAGTAGTAGTGAGAGACCGAAATGAGTAGAAATGGGACTTTATGGGTACAAGGAGAAATGTAATGTTAGTATGCCATTTGGGTTACAAGGGGAATTTAACATTAGTCTTTAACATGACATTTCCCTTTGCACCCATATGTGTCTTGGCTTTGAGTACAAACATGACACTTGGGGTACAAGTGGAAATGTAATGTTAAAAATATCCACAGGTTGAACATACACATCTACTAACCAGCACCCACATCTACTGACCATCACCATACCAACTGACCAACACCCATACCTACTGATCATCATCTACACCTACTGATGAACACCCACATCTACTGACCAGCACACCATCTGAATGGTCAGAACCCACCTCTACTGACCTACATCTAACATCTACTGACCAGCACAACATCTTACCGACCAGTATACACACCTACTCACCAGCACTTACATCTACTAACAGACAGAGGAAGGGCGTATGGGTAGGGTGTAAATGAAGGGACATTTTTTTTTTTTTTTTAGTCACACTTTCCTTGACATGTGTAATGAGGGGTTCTGACTTATGGTATGATTGCTGCGTCTGTTACAGGTGTTGTATTGTTACTTCTGTTTCTTTTCCTTTTCCCACTCTCTCTTCTCCGTTTCTTCTTCATCATCTATTATCATATTATTGAAATGAGTGGATACAGCATTTCTTTTCATAAAGTCTGTGATATCGTCTTCGAGAGGAGGTAATCCATAGGAATCATAATATTCCATGCTGTGGTCATTGGAAAAGTAGACGACTACCCAGTGGATTCATGTTTGATAACTGTAGCCCATGTTGATGACATAAGCTTGAACGTCTTTAGATTTTCAATGAGGAAGTTCATCTTTAACACACCACTAGATTCTAGTAACCTCTCTACGAACTGTGGGTTAGGAGGTAATAAAGTTCCAAAGTATTCATTTTCACAGGTATTGATAGGTAATGATTTCACACTTGACTTTTTTAAAGTCTCAGTACTCTGCTGCAAGAGAGCTTGGATACGTTTCATGTCCAAAGGGAGTCAGTTGAGAGGTAAAATGGTCTCTAAAGTCTTTATACCAATCTTTCAAGATTGTCTTTTCCTGGGATGAGTGTCCATGCTTCTTCCAGATACCCTTCCAATTTTTCTTCTTGACTCATCATTAAACATTGGTCATGTTGTTTTTTACTAGGATGATCGATTTGACAACCGTAACAATGTTCTCAGGTCAGTAGTGTGATTCTTTCAGCTAAGTGGAGAGCAAAACAGGAGACAGTGTTGTTCTTGTTCTGGTCATCGTGACATCACTTCTGTTTCTTTCTCTTCTGCTCAACTTTCGGATGGGGCTTGTGACTACTCTAGTTCCTGTTCTGGATGGAAAACATCACCCTCGTCGATGTCCATGGGTTCCTATTCCATATTTTCTAAATAGTCTGTTAACTTGAAGAGTATTATCAAATTCTGCATACAAAATCAAGTTCACTTTCTCCTCGAGGGCTGATGTTACAGGGGGGAAATGCCCCTTGCCACTGCCTTGATCTGGAGTGAAATCTAATCCCCACAACCAATTTCTTCGTGCATAGTCATTGTACAAAATGCCGTGGGTACTGTCCCCAATTCTCCGGAGGCTTCAGAGTCAAGTAAGATCTAGAGTAATTTTCTCTGCAAAGTTAGGTTCAAATGGTATGATACACAATGTCTGGCCATTTCGGGTGACTTCTTTCTTCAAGACATTGAAGTGTTGGCACTCGAAAGGGTTTTGACCAATAGTTTCGTTGAGGGCAGCATTGCAGAAGATGTTAATGAACAAACGTTTAGGCAGTTGACCCTGAAAGACGTGATCTTCAGTCTTCGATCGGAATCTAGAGGCAATGGTAAAGGTTTTGATTTCCACTCATCGTATGTGATACTTGGCTGTAGTTCTGGTCAGAGTTTGACTGATGTTGTTTCCAAGTTTTGATGCTAGTTTTGTACGCATCAGCATGCGCCATTCAACAAATACTTGTCTTGCAACCACATGTTCAACTGCAGATGATCCATCATTTCTAAACTACGCCTTCATTTGAGTTTCTTTTGTCGGTCATTAAATCCCACCTTGTGGTACGGATCATCATCCACATTCAAAGCTGTGTCGTTCAACTTGCCCAACATGTCGGGTTTACACACCACACAAGCATTGAGGTATGTGTTCTTGGCTTCTTTTCCGTACGTCAGGAGATTCTGTAAGTAACCTCTGTAAGTGTAAGTGTCCATGCTGCTGATGACAAGGTTGTTCAAATCCACTTTGCTGAGCAAGGAATGCATGATATTGTTCATGGTAGTCACTCTTGCATCGGCGCCTGGATTGGTGTTGTCAGTTTAGATGACTTTGACTATCAGATAAGTAGCTGTTATTCAGATCAATGTAATCTTTGGTTTGTCCTTTGATTTCAAACTCTATGGGAGCCGAATTGGTCAGAGACGACACGTGATGGAAATCTACCCACTGGGGTTCTTGCATTGACATTATCGTCTGTGGCATGACACACAGATCTAGTTCTGTCTTGGAACATTTGCAAGAATCTCGTTGCATCATTTCTTCTTCATAATCAAAAACGTGCAAACTCTGACGATTCTTCTCTTCTTATTCTTTTTCTGTACATGTGTGTTAGGTTTGAATGATTTTCGACGTCTCTTTCTACCTTGTCATTGCTGTGGTGTGAAGAATGAATCGATGGTTTCGACATGAGTGTGAAGTGAATTTATATGGGTGTCTCGTCGACAAGGAACTGTTTTCCTGTCAACATATTTTTCCCTGTCTTTGTAATGCTTGTTTGAGACTTTGTTGGTCGATGAGCACGTTGTGGAGAAATTCTTTTCCTTGCATCAGGGCAGCATCTTTCAAACATGCAATCATTAAGTTAGCATAGGATGGTTTCAGGTGGGTGTCACAGCATGGAAATCCGATGTTGACTTATCTCCCAAACCATGTCCTCGTTGTTAATTTACTCCTTGGTACACAGGATGTATCAGTTACAATTCAGTAGAGAATCATTTTCGAAAATGTAGTTTTACTGCAACTTTTCCGTTTGAGAAAAGAATATTTTGTTCAAGATCTCCTTTTATACTAATATACACGCTGACAAAATACGATTTACTGACATGAAGATAATGAGCATGCATGAATTCTCGGTGAACGTGATATGTGTTTCCTCCTTCATCGTAAGAAGCTATGTCATAAAGTACTTTGAAAGGAATGACTTTCAACAACGGAGCATCTGTGTTTCCCACCATGCTGTACTCGACGAGATCAGAGTGCACAAACATGAAATGGAGTCCTTAGTTCAATTTGATGTTTCAAGACGATTTTTAAAGCTCACACTGAATCTGAACTTGTTTGAGATGTCAAAGGAACCACACAAACCGATTTCGAAAAGACATCAATGACACAAGACATATTTGTAACTTCGACTGTATGAAGCTAAGTTAGATACAGCTCCTAAATCGGTTTGCCATTGATAATAGATTCATGCTAATTTGGTTTGATTTCTTGGAAATTTCGGTCGAATGGGGTTGTGTAAACATGTTGTTCTTCTAAACATTGTCTTACCTCGTGCAGACGTAGACTTTTGAGTTTGGTTTTGGCTGCACAATACAACTTTTGAATTCCTCCGTAGCCAGTCACATGGGCAGGATTGTAATAAATACTGGCTAAAAGTGTGTCCATGTTGTTGCTACTCAACAAGTCACCAATGTTTGATGTTCTTAGGTTTGTGTAGTAATTTGGATTGTGATGCTTGACGTATCCGACGAGCAATAGGAGTGGGTAAGGAGGTTTCCACAGAAGTCATTGCTTTGGTTTTCTCTTTTTTTGTGACTTTTTTCACTTCTATCTTCCCTTCTTTCTTTCTTTTTTTTTTTTCTGCTGAAGAGGATGATCACATTATCCTTTTGACCCAGGCTGTCATTTCTTTTCGCCTTGGAAGAGATGAATCAACAGGGTTGCCACACTTAGGGGAAAAAGTTTTTGACCAGAGCGATTTGAAGCTCTTCTGACGCTTCTCTTTTCTTTTTGTCTTTCATACTTGTGGCCGTGTCTGTCGTTGTCTTTGAAACTGCTGTTTTTCTGTCTTCAGTTTTCATTACATTCTTGAAATCTCTCAGAGTAGGTTTGGCAGTCCTGTCTAAAGCTTTCTTGTGAAACAATTCAAGACGTTCCAATAATTGTCCGTACTGTTGCATTTTTTTTATTCTGACAAATGTGTTCGATCTATCCATAAGGTTCAGGTGTACAAATGGGATATCCTTCCAGCGAGGTCCCTTCTTTTTATGTTCACCTCATCCCTGCTCCTAAAAGAGGTCCAGCAATCGATCCTAAAAGGGAGCAACCACTTTCAACAACAGACCTACCAGCATGGGAAGAAATCTTCCTCACTGAACGAGCACTTTTTTCTTTTGACTATCTGGACTTTTTTCATCATTTGTCAAAGAACGTCGTGATATCGTCCGAAGCACTGTTTCTGTGTCTTGGTCAAATGAACTGTTCCTTTCAATACATTCAAACAACATTCACACACCGTATCGATGATTTATTCAGGTGCTTTTTGAATGATCTATTTTCGCATTGGCGCATTCACTTTGGTGAGTACTGACAAGACCAGAACCAGAAGGGATAGCCTTTTCTCCGTGTTTTGAAGACATCTTTGGACATTGACAATGGTGTGACTGTAAACTCTTAGAAGAGGACATTTTGTTCAGAGGCACTGAAATGGTTCGTGTCCAACACTTTTATCCTGGTATTTGTCTCCACTCGTTGTTGGACGTCATAATAACTTGATTTGGACAGCAATAGACAACGAGGTGTCAAAGGACTACATCGTGCCGGTTCTTGTTTGGACAAATCCAGTACACTTTGTAACATTCTTGTTCTATCTTGCATTTGTTTCTTGTACAACCCTTTTGGCCAAAGCAGCAGCAGTTAAGCAGCAGAAGACGATGACGACGATGGTGGAGAAGTCTCTTTTGAGATGGATTTCCATTTTTTCATCAGATGGAGAAACACTGGTATTAAATCAGGTTTTGTTGGCATCATTACTAATGGAGAAGAGGAGGAGACGGTAGCAGATGTCGATGTTGTATCTACAGGTCGAGGTTAGGATGTGCGCGTTCTATCTGCAGTACATCTCCTTCTTGAGGGTTAACTGGTTGTTTTGGAGATTTTCTTCTTGGGAGAAGAGGATTAGGGTGCATACTCACTGATTGCTGCTCTTTTTTCTGCTTTTTTGTTTTGTTAGCTTTAGCTACGGTATTAGCTAGAAGCGAATGAATAATGACTTATAATAAAATTCCACTTCCATCTGGTCTCAAAATAATGTGATTTTAGCTCTGCTGATCATTGACCAGATGAGCTTATTGGATATTTTTTCATCCGTCGTCCGTCGGTCCATCCCTTAGCACAAGATTGTTATCGCTACTCCGCCTAAACTACTTCGAGGTTTGCAATGAAACATAAAACACATTCATCCCATGGTCTAGTTGATCCTAAATGAAAATGGTGCTGTTCAGATATCCAATATGGTCACCACAGCAGCCATCTTGAAAATATTATTATTGCTACTCCTCATAAATGGTTGGTCCTATCCGCATGGGGTTTTCACTAAATGATGATGTTCGTCCTAAATGAAAATGGTGCCAATCTGATTTCCAATATGGCTGCCGCAACAGTCAAAGTGAAAATCGAACTATTGTTACTCCTCCTGAACGGAGGTCATATTGACATGAGGTTATCACCAGAAGACTTCTTATGATGTCTAGTTGGTCCTATACGATAATGGTACCAATCTGATGTAAAAAAAAGGCTGCCACAGTGGCCATCTTGAAAATCTTGTTATCACTACTCCTCCTGACTGGATGGTCATATTAACATGGGATTTTCACTATAGGACTTCATGATGTCTAGTTGGTCCTGAATGAAAATGGTGCTTATCTGAAGTCCAATATGGTCACCATGGCAACTATTTTGAAAATTTTGTTATCGCTACTCCTCCTGAAGGGAAAGTCATATTGACATGGGGTTTTCAGCAGAAGACTTCTTATGATATCTAGTTGGTTTTAAATGAAATTGGTTTCCGATCTGATGTCTAATATGGCTGCCACAGTGGCCAACTTGAACATATTGTTATCGCTACTCATTCTGAATGGATGGTCATATCAACATGGGGTTTTCACTTTTCACTGAAAGACTTCTTATGGTTTATTCAGTTGCATAAGAAGTTTCAGTGAAAAGTGAATGGATGGTCATATTGACATGGGATTTTCACCACAAGACTTTTTATAATGTCTAGTTGGTTCTAAATGAAAATGGTGCCACTCACACATCCAATATGGCTGCCACTGCTGCAATCTTGAGAATCTTGTTATCCCTACTCCTCCTGAATAGATGATCGTATCAACATGGGAGTTTTACCGAAGACTTAGTATAATATCTAGTTGGTCCTAAATGAAAATAGTGCCGCTCAGGCATCCATTATGACCACCACAGTGGCCATCTTGAGATTCTTTTTATCACTGCTTCTCCTGAATGAATGATTATATCAGCATGGGGTTTTCGCTGAAAGACTTTTTATGGTGTCTAGTTGGGTGTAAATAAAAATGGTGCTAATCTGACCTCCAATATGGCAGCCACTATGGCCAGCAAAAAATCTTATTATCACTACTTCTGGTCATATCGACGTTGTGCTTTCACCAGAAGACTTCTTGTGATGTCTTGTTAGTCCTAAATAGAAATAGTGTGCATCTGATATCCAATATGGCCACCATGGCAGTTATCTTCTTGTTGTTTCTCCTCCAAAACTAAAAGTCATATCAACACGGGGGTTTTCACCGGAAGACTTCTTACAATGTTTTGTTAGTCTTGAATTAAAATGGTGCTAATCTGACATTTAATATGGCCACCATGGTGGCCATCTTTAAAATCTTGTTATCGCACCTTTTAAGTGGAAAGTCAATTTGACATGGACTTTTAATCAGAAGAGTTCTTATGGTGTCTGGTTTGTTCTAAATGAAAAGAATGCAAATAGACCCTCAGTATGGCTACCATGGTGACCATCTTGAAAATATTGTTATCTCTATTCCTCTCCAATGGATGGTTATATCAACATGGAGTTTTCACCAATAGACTTTTAATGATACCTAGTTCATTATAAATGAAAATGGTGCTGATCGTATATCGAATATGGCTGGTACAGCGGCTGTCTAAAAAAATCTTGCTGCCGCAACTCTTCTTGAATGGATGGTCATATTGACATATGGTTTTCACCAAAAGACTTCTAATGATGTCTGCTTGGTCCTAAATTAAACTGGTGCCAATCTGACATCCAGTATGTCCACCAAAGCAGCAAAATTTGATATCTTGTTATCGCTGAAGAACATTAGAGATGATTTCAACACTCAGCAGTTAAAAGGAAGAAATGGTCTTATCTTGAATTCCTGGAAATTCTTTTTGCCCAGTAGAGCATCAGTCCCTTTGAGGGTCTCTTGCTTCGCTTGAGTACCGATTCTTGGGTCAACTAGTTGTGTCAAAGCTACTTTATACTTATCAAACAAGTTGTTTTTGATGAGGAATGTGAATGATTTCTTATAGTAATTGGAGTGCTGTCAAAGTAAGCCATAACACTTCTTTGAGACTGACTTCTAATAAACGCGAACGCACTTGTACATTTTGTCGCGACTGGTAGCAAACAGAGCACGAATCAGTGTGGTATAAAGGATGAGATTGAAGGGAAGCCATGTCGAATACTGTCAGAGAAGTAAGAAGTGAATAGTGTTTTATAGTTTTTCTAGACAGATGAAAATGAGAAGGGTGATGTGTAAATGACTGGACCTCCTTCTTTACAGCAATCATGAAACAAATTCATACAAAATCTCAAATAATCTGGAGTGGTAGGTTTTAAATCGATCAGTAAATACACATGTGGTAATTTAGTGGCATCATCATAAGCATAATTCAGCGAGGGTACTTCTAATTGTTTAGACAACACTTGAATTTGAGATATGTATATTGAACTTTTGAACAACAGTACATAATGACCATTGAGACTGATCGTGCGACCCGCTTTACTTTGTTGCAATAAATTGTTAGTGATATAAATAATACTAGCATTACGATGTCGTCCTTTCATGTGAAACTTAAGTTTAATTTCTTCTTTGTCATCTCGTAACATGTCATCAAAGATGACGAGAAGCATTTGACTAGAGTCAGACACGATTCCACCGTCTTAATGAGGAATACCTCCTGCAAACAAAATGGATTCTCCTTGACTTTCTTTCAGTAACGTGTATGCTGATTGCTACTCTTTGTAACACCACACGATACATTATGGAGGACAATTAAACAAAAGTAATTTGTGTTTGATTACACATTTGACAAATTCCATTTTGCCTGAATCACTCGGTCTAGCAATCAAGATGTTAAAGGGATGGCAAAGGTACAGTGCCTCCCAACTTTGACGATCTGACCTTTTGTCAATCACATTGAAAATGGAGGATGTTGTCAAAACTCTTGAGTGGTTTGGGAAATTCTGAGACGATCACAAAGAACACAAGACATTTTATAAAGAAAAAATCCAAACCTGTATAATTTCATTTTTCATGATACAACACAATGTTCACATTTAAAAAAGTTCATATTTTCTTTTTTCCATGTGTGGAGTCAGTCACACACGTCTTTGGCATAGTCAGTGACCTCCTGTTTCCAATTGTAGAATCCAATACTTTTCCAGTCACGTACATCCTTGCAGTAGTAAATCGGTTTGTGTAAGTATGACAAGTAGATAAAGTGCGTCGAATCTCGTTAAGAAGTGTGGTCTGTGTTAACCATCTTCTGTTACCTCCCCCCTGCCCCAATCCCCCCCCCAACCCTTTTGAGGCTCAAACTATTGCCAAAAATATTGTGTTTTATGTGTTTGTTTTGTATGTTTTTGTATATGGGTTTCTCTTCCACAACTAAAACTTAAGCCCCCATTTCACCCTTCTGTCTTGTGTGATAGTATATCAATATGAGTCGTATGTTTGTGTATGTGTGAATATTCCTACTCTTTTTTCTCCTTACACCCGAGGTGTGATAGTATATAATATATGTCTGTGTTTATATGTGAATATTCCTACTCTTTTATCTCCATACACTCCACTTTGGGGATTGTATTTGTGTAGGTATGAGTGTGAAATGTCATTTTGTCTATTCTAGGTGTTACTCTTGCTTACTATATATCCTACTTTATATCCCCTTTCACACTATGTGCTCATGAGTGGCTGTGGGTGCTAGTTATATGGGCGATGGTCAGTAGATATATGTGATGGTCAGAAGATGTGTATGTTCAGCCTATGGATATTTTTAAGATTATCTTTCTCCTTGTATTCCAAGTGTCACTTTTGTACCCAAATCCAAAAGCATTTATGGGTACTAAGGGAATGTGATGTTATGTCTTTGGAATCGTTATTATTTTTATAACTATTTGTAATCATAAGAATTGAACTTCATATTTTAGAGGATTTCGAGCGAGAAAAGCGTGCAGGAGATAGATCAGCACTGTAAGACCTTTAAAGGTTGCACGTAGGACAGATTACCTAATTACATGGAATTTAAGACGATATTAGCAATCTTGGCAATTTTGTGTCAGTAGAAAAACTATACCCGACAAAATAATACTAATTCAAATATTAATAATGATGATGAGAACAACGCTAATGACAACAGCGATGATGTCATGTTGATTTTAGTAATAAATAAATAAATAAATAAATAAATAAATAAATAAATAAGTAAATAAATAAATAAATAAATAAATAAATTCTACATTCATTTTTAAAGTCACCTTAATGACACAAAGGATATTGTAAGCAGTCATAAAATTCCATCCTGTATATGTCAAGCTATGTGATCTATCAGTAAAAATGTATGTGAAACAACAGTAACCACCTACTACTATTATTGATAATGATGATGATAATGACAGACTTTATAGAAAAATGAAATAAGTAAAACACAAAACAATACAAAATATGGGAGAAAATAATCTAATGTACCCACAGCCCATTACTTCTGCATCGTTGCTTTCATATTGTTTTGCTTTCAAATATAATGAGTTCTCTAATATTTACCCTAGCATCTTGCAACTTTGTAAAGATGATCCAATGACGGATGATTTAGACTAAACATTTGTTTCCAAGATACGCTCCGAATAATTATAGGAGGTTTCCTTCGTATACGTTGTGGTACGAGTTTATGCAGGAAGACACTAACATGTTGTTTTTAATACAAAGGCCATTATGCATGTCACCCAGATTAGAGCATGTGGTGCCTATTGTCTGAGTTCATCAATGGTTTCTTCGGATTTCATCACTCGGCTTCCTCCTTTAAATCCAGTAGACACCTCGCACTCAAGATATATTCTTTACATATACAGTTTCGCTTAGGTATTCGAGTGATTGTAGGCCTTAACATAATTAAATGAAACTTCAATCGCCCATGGAATAATGAAGGTTTACCTGATATATGGTTAACGAATTCTGAAACTGTCATTCCAGGTTGATCAGAGAAATGGTGGCCATCACCCAATGGATGTTGACCAGGGAAGCACAATAGTTGACTTGAGCGATCAGGACAATGAGCCACTACTAATTTCCCAAGATTCAAAATTTGCCCAGAACTCAGACTCTAGCGACCTTGAGGTATTTTAGGAAAGAAAAGTAACATTTGACAAAAAGATCTGCGGAATGAATATGAGACATGATCAATAACTAAGTGTAGGAGAAATACTCTTTTTAAACTTTCAAATTTATTTTGATACTGAATGATCCTATTTTATGTTCAAGCACAGTAATCAAGAGGATTCATGGATATACATTTTAGTGGGAATATAACAGAATTTTAGAGTCCATAGACATATATAATTTAGAAGAAAAAGATCCTTTAGAGAAAATGTCATATTTTAAATTTGTCTATATATTTAATCTCTTTTTAATTTCAGAATGTGGCTATGACATTGTTACTGAAGTACACACATGAGTATTTGAGGCTGGTATTGGGCGGAAAGATGAAAAATCCAAAGCAGGATCGACATGCAATTGATTGGATGTGTCTTTGTCAGTATATTGAAAAGAAAGATAAAATGTTCAGGAAAATTGTAGACAGAAACAAAATTATCGATTTAAGTAAAGAAATGGGTACAGACATTCTAGATTCATTCCGACTATAAAGATAGTTAAGCATTATAGTAGTATAAAACCTGTATACTTGTTAGATAGAGACTTCAGTGAATCAAAGCAATTTAATTTCATATATATATATATATATATATATATATATATATATATATATATATATATATATATATATATATATATATATATATATATATATATATATAATTTTCCCCCGCAATTTTCATTTATTGTCGCACTTTGTTCTGTTTAGTATGAATCGGAACACAAGAGAATAAACCCTTTATTTTTTATTTTTTATTTAAATCTCCGGTCACACATGGGTAGTATATGAGAAAAATAAATAATTTATAAGTGGTGACAAACTGTATTGTGAAGATGTTAAATATGTAATTACTTTTTATAACACAAATAGAAAACATGAATATGTGTAATTGAAGGCAAAAATTGAGAGAAACTTTTCATTGACATCGATATTCCTAAATTTTAAGCTTAACATTGTTTTAGTTGAAGTGTTCATTACCATCACAAATAAATAGCAAATTCATACTGTAAAACAGCCAAATATGATATAATCCTTGACATAATATAATATTGTTTCTTGAACAAAATAGATTCAAGTAAATGACATGTTTGTAAACTCGTGATATTGCTATTTCTGTAGTAACAATTGTGCAGATTTATTCATCATAATTTTCGAGAATTTGTTTACATTCACTAGTGTAGAAATATTCCTTTTGAAAGTAGTTCTTTAAATTGCACAACATTTGTTCTAATATACAAGTATGGTTTGATAAGTTGAGATCCTTCACTTAAAATGAATGAACAGATGAACAAATAGTGGTGTTCATCGCCATTATCATTTTTTCTCACAAAGATTACACTTTCTGCCATGACGTGGTATAATTTCTCAACACCACGCCTTAACAAGCAGTATGTGAATACTCCTTCTAAATTTGACCAAAGAAAAATATGTGTTTCGGTGTAGCGATAATAAGTAATTTTAAAGTTTCAGGTCATGTTTAAAAAGGAAACGATTTTAACTTTTTCGATGAAGTAGTGACTTTACTTTCCATCCTTGAAAATAGAAGTCGGTTCGGTTTTAGACAATTCTACCTTTTGTAGTATATATATATAAGTTCTGTTTATTCCATTTAAAATTTAGATCCAAAATTCAATCATGCAAGATATAATGTAAATATTGATTGACTCTTTACCTACTTCTGAATGCATCATATAAATGAGTGTATTTTCCTGACATTGGTAATGATCCTGGGGAAGTTATTGTGCACATATTCAATTAATTTTTGATTATTTTAAAACCCAGAGTTCACAGCCAGCAAAATAGGTAAAATTGTATAATTGCAAATCGATGGGAATATGCAAGTTATGTAATCTTAATATAAGATGCATTGCTTTATTCACTTGTTCAACATTGTGTTTCATAGCTTCAAAGAATCTTTGGTTTTGGGGAAAAATAAACCACGGTACCTAAATTCATCACATATAGAAATAGCATGTTCACCCAGTTTAAATTCAAACTAATCAGTTTTACGTTTAACAGATATTATGATCTTTGTTTTTCTAAAGTTACAATTAAGTTTCCATAGTTTAGGATACTCATGAAAAGCGTTAAGATTACCATGAAAAGACTCTGCATTAGTCCCAAATATTACAATATCATGTCCATATAATAAAATTAACATTTTTAGATATGTTGAAGCTTCGCAACCTCCTTGATCTATGTTCACCGTAAAATATTGACTTTGTTGCAAGTAATATTCCATATAGTTAAGAAACAATGAGAATAATACCAGTGGGATGTTGTTCTCCCAGCGTAACCCCAGAAAACATTTGAAAAAAAGACAATAATGTTCTCAGGCAAACATCACTCAGGACTCTATATTTCGATCCAAATTATGGATAATTCTATTCTTTGAAAAACATTGCCATTTACAATGTTTTACTCACCAGCCAAACAGAATCAGAAGCTTTACTGAAGTCAATAAAATAACAGAATTGTTTTTGTTTTCTGAATTTCAGAAATTATGTTAAGGTATATAGCGCAAATTGCTGAGTATTCAATTTTCCTCCAGTATAAAACTAAGAAATGTATTGATACTAAAATTTAGTATAGCAGTAACTGACCAAGACAGCTTAAAACTGATATTTGACAATAACTTTCAGGGTGGGTTGAATTTCTTGTATGCATAAGATTATTCCTGTCTCGAGTATCAGGTTAGTAAGGGAACTATAATTAAAGTAGGCATTATCATATCTGATGTATTCTTGATATATTCATAGATACATGTAATTTTATCACTTAATGGTTTATCATTATTTTTTAGGAATTTAATACATTTTAAAATCTCTTCCTCCGTGATTTAGATGTCTACTATAACATCATCATTATCCGTATCTATATAAGGTTCCACAATGTTTTCATCAACACCGTATTTATTTAAATCTTTGAAAAATTCATATAGTGTATCTATTGTAACTGTATCTAATGTAATATCTGATTAATTGAAATTATTGATAATCTTCCAAAAGTGTTTTGGATGTTCACTTTTCAGTCTGACGTGTAGCTTGATTAAATTTATCTATATGAAAATTCATTATTTGTTTGTAGTTATTGCTTGCCCTTTGAAGATTATTTTTGCTGACTGGTGGGATTTATCTTGTGGGTCTTCCTAGCTAAATGGTATTTTCTTCATGTAATATAACACTGACATTCAAACCAAATTTACTTGAACTGTTTTGGGGTATCATTACCAACTTTTATACCCGTATTATTTGTCACAGGATGAAGCCGGGTGAGGACTGGATTAGTGAAGACACCGAAAGCAACTGCGTTAATAAGATGTTTATTTATAAACGCAATTTAAAGATGAACAAATCTGACACCATTATAGCAAAAAGATAAGGAAAATTATAAAGTTCCTAACATGGAACTATCAACAACAAGTAACTCAACGAGGAAAATCAAAGATGAATTTAACGAATGGAATTTTAAACAAACGTGAATAGCATCCTATCACCAATCAACAAATAAGAGTATATGATCTACACCCCAATATAAACAAGGTCTTATTAAGTACCAAGGGTGACCAAAGCATGTGATTTATGCGCTTATCAATATGATACTCATCAATTTATCAATTCATCAAGCGATATTGGAATATGTATGAATTTATGAATATATCGTTCATATAACGAAAATGAAATGGGAATGCATGAAATTATGAATCTATCACACATATAGCGACATTGAAATGGGAATGAATGTAATTTTGCACAAATAGCAATATTGAGATAACAATAAAATGGAACACGCAATAAATATAACTATCGTGGCGCCCGTTTGACGACCAAGATGTATCTCCGGTTCCACCCGCTCTAGTCCATGGTCAAGGAGCCACCACGCATGGTCCACCCCTCCCGGCCTGTTGAAGTATCCCTCGAGAGCCTTCACATTAACACAGACCCGTTGGTCGAGAAGCCTTGGTCCCTCGCATCGAGAAAACCAGTACACTCTTCCGAAACAACGTCACCAGACACAGCGTACACGTCACACGAAACCACACAGAGTTCTGGGACTTCACACCACCAAACCATACATATGGAACAGCTAAAAGTATAACAACTAAACCGTGTAGTACATATGACACGGTTAGTACTTTTGTATTGATAGATCTTGCGCATGCGCGCACATGAATTACATCTCGTTACACATTACATTAATCATTCAATGCATGCTGCGTATAATTAAATAATACCCGTCTGTTCAGTTACAACAAATAGCTAACTTGAACCAGCCTATAGTATTTCTAATATCGTGGCGTTGTATGACCTAGGTATTGACTCTCTGTAGAATTTAGAATAAATTCTAAAACATCTAATATATGAAACAATTATGTCATATAAAACGAATAGTGATAAAGAATACAATCTTAAATTTCACATACCTCTACAGCTGAAGTTTTGCTCCCGTAAAGAGGTAAGCTTTCTGACAAGACTCGTCGTGGTGTAATTTGTTTATAGAGAAATCGCTCTATATGTACTCTAGCTGTGACAGATATGCGCAGCAGCTAGGTACGTGAGTTTTCACTGCAGGCAATTTGCACGTGCAGCATGGGGTGAATCGCGCTCAGTATTTCAAAATAACTAGAGCCGAAAAAATAAACAACCCCCGAGTAACGCTCTAGTCGGAAACGAAACCCGAATACATTTTTGACCACATATACATATTGATATAAACGATACAATTCCGTGACAATACCTCCCCCCTTAAAAAAAAGTGGAAGCACTTTTAGAAAATCACGGAATTTTGCAAAAATACAAACTGAAACGTATTATTTACATTGCCAGAATATCATGGTAAGAAAAAAAAAATGCCAATCACACTCTGCTTAAATAATCGGCCCCTACATTTTCCGACCCTCTGATTGCTTCGATCCGGAAACGATATGGCTGCAGAGTCAATGCCCAACGCATCAATCTTGCATTGGCAACTTTTGCCTTGTTCAAATATATGGGAGGCTGATGGTCCGTTTCAAGGACAAATTCCCTTCCGAAAAGGTACGTGTGGAATTTACCTATACCCCACACCAGTGCCAAGCACTCCTTTTCGATCACGGAGTACTTTTGCTCCCTAGGCAGCAATTTCCTACTAGCATAAGCTATGGGTAACTTTACCCCATCTTGCTCCTGTAGCAAAACTGCTCCTAAGCCCGTGTCGGATGCGTCAGTTCTCAATATGAACGAATTATTTAATTCTGGCAACTTTAGGATCGGTGCACTGATCAATCTTGCCTTAAGGGCGTTAAAAGCTTTTTCTTGGCATAAACCCCAAGAAACTTTATTTGGCTGCCCTTTCCTAGTTAAATCCGTCAATGGACTAGCTATAGCGGCGAAATTTGGAACGAACTTCCTATAAAAACCTATCAATCCAAGAAACGATCGTATCTGTTTCTTGGTTTCTGGCCTAGGAGCGTCTTTAATCGCTTCAATTTTATCAGGGTGGGGTTTTAACTGCCCTGACCCACTTACTAGATGGCCCAAGCATTCCAAGTTAGAATATGCTATGCTACACTTGGAGGGTCTCGCTGTGAGATTTGCCTTGCGGAGTCTGTCGAACAGATCGACTAATACCCTAACATGCTCTTCCCAGGTATGTGTATATACAAGAATATCGTCGACAAAACTATCTACGTTGTTCATGCCTTTCAACAATTTCCGCATAAGACGCACGCACGACGCACCGGCGTTAACCAGACCAAAAGGCATAACCTTAAACTGGAAAAGACCTTTAGGGGTCGCGAATGCCGTTAATACGCGGGCATTTTCAGCGATGGGCACCTGCCAATATCCTTTTGTAAGATCTAATTTAGAAATGTACTGGTGCCCCGCCAATTTTGAAAACAAGCCCTCCATGTCTGGCATCGGTTCAGCATCAAACACGGTGACTTTATTTAGTTGTCGAAAGTCTATACAAAATCGATTCGTTCCGTCTTTCTTTCTAACCAATACCACGGGGGAAGAATAGGGGGAGTTTGAGGGTTCAATCACTCCCAGGTCTAACATTTTACCTACTTCCTCATCGATTGTCTCCCGTGCGTTAAAGGGTATTGGATATCCCTTTATTCTGATTGGCTCCGAGGTACTCAAGTTTATCTCGTGCGTTATTAATCCAGTATTACCTGGTCGATCTGTAAATACGTCTGGGTACTTACTTAAAATTTCCCTGACTTGCTGACGCTGACCTTCAGGTAATTCTGGGCACACGCTGACCATATCTATTCCCTCATTTCCTACAACCATGGGGTACTCAAGGGGAATTTCTGTGTTGGGGTCACTCGACTCGTCTTCTATGACCGCAATACATACGACGTTCAAAACGCCCTTTTCAACAGTTTTATGGCATAAATCACACAAACGACAGAATCGTGCTACGTCACTATTTACACCTGGCCAATAAAACTCTCTTAACACTTTGTCAGTCGTCCTCTTCCTACTCAAGTGTCCTGCACTACCGGACTCGTGCGCTACTCTGAGTATACGGGACCTGAATTTCTGGGGGACAACCAGTTGGAAATACTTTCTACCATCAAACGTGGTAAATTGCCTGTACATTAAACCTTCCCTACGTATAAAATTCAAACTTGCCCCGCCTTTACAATGTTTCGCGGTACCGGACACGATCCTCTCCGCGGTCGCGCTCAAGGACGCGTCATGCCCTTGCTCACGCGTAAATTCATCGCGCGAGATATCGGTCACGGCTTCCGGAAGTTTCAACTTACGTAATGGCGTTTTCTTCGCCTGCGCCTGCGCCCTAGTTTCGGCCGTTTGTACAATTGGAAACCGGAAATCGGAGAGAATTGGGAGTCTGGAGCCCTCGACATTTCCGATAGTTAGGTCGTATATGGGGTTTTCCATACACAGAGCTTCTACGGTTCCGGTCAGAAAAGGCGTCTCGATTTCTATTCTCGCGACGGGAACGCGATCAATCGTTTGATCTAATAACATGCACGGGGATTTCCAACCAAGCATTTGGTCATCCCTAACGAGACTCCGCTTTACTACGACGCCCGTGCACCCGGTGTCGCGTAAGACCGTGACTTCTTGACCGTTGGCGGTACCAGTAGCAGTCGGTACCCTCGCCTCGGGAAAAAGACAAGTGCCGATCGACTGAATAACATCATAACCGATCTGCGCACACGCTGCGGACTCGTATACCTTATTCGCGTTATTAGATGCCGAATTATCACGCGGAAAATCATCGCGCTTACCGCCTCCTGACCATGCTCTGCTTTCAATAGCAACCGCGACTCTCTGGACAAACCCCTTCCTTTTCGGACAATCGGGCGTGATGTGACCCCATTCCTGACAGGTAAAACATTGTCTATCCCTACGATTTGTACCCTTCCCAGATTGAAAGTTTCCACCTTTATTTGTACCAAGTTTCTCGGGTTCTCTGGGTCTCTGATCTTTAGCTTGATTACCTCCCTTGTTATCCCTTGAAACCACATTCTGGGTACCTCCCCGAGCTTCGGCGAAATAGTCTGCCTGAGTAGCCATATCAGAGATATTATTGAAGGACTTTTCCCTCAGGAATAAGTACAATTCCTTACCACAAGCGTTTAACAGCTGGTCCCTAAGTAAAAAATCGGTAAGACCCTCAAACGTTTTTTTAATCTTACCACATTCAACCCAACGCTGGAAATAATCCCCCGTCCTACTGACGAACTGGGTGAATGTCTCGCCTTTCTCGGGTTTACTATATTTAAACTTTTTGTGGAACCCTTGTTCTGTCAACTCGTATCTCTTAAGGAGTGCCTCTCTTAACGCGTCATAGTTCAATGCCTCGTTCACGGGTAGACGCGAACATACATCTAGCGCTTTACCTTTAAGTAACGCGCTGAGATGGAGCGACCAATCATCTTTTTTCCACTTTTGGATGGTAGCATATCGCTCAAACCTATGTAAATAACTATCTAAGTTATCTTTGTCATCTTCAAAAGGGGGTAATTTAGGGCCTCTTAACTTTGATTCTTGTTGACCATCTTTCTTAGCCTCTAATAATTCAAATTTCCTTCTATGTTCTTTCTCCATATTCCTGTCTTCTAACTCGATGGCTTGTAACTTTGCTTGTTTCTTCCTCTCTAGCTTTCTTTCCTCAAGTTCTCTTACCTGCTCTATTCTTTCCCTTTCTGCTTCCCTTTCCCACCCTATCCTTTCCTTCTCTGCCTGCTTCTCTAGTTCTATCTTCTCCTTCTCTAGTTCTATCTTCTTTTCCTCAAATAGCATTTTCTCCCTTTTAAATGCTATCTTTCTTTCCTCGGCTTGCTTGTCTAATTCTAACTTTTCCCTCTCCGCTTGCTTCTCTAGTTGTAATTTTTCCCTTTCTATATCTCTCTCCTTTACCCTTTGATCCCTTTCATGAGCCTGCTCATCCTGAACGAATTTTCTAAGGGCCTCCCCCTCATACCCAAACTGTTTGCCCAACTCCACTAGATCTTTAAGCGACAACATGATAAATACTGTTGATAAGATCACCAATCCTAAGTGCACTATCATATAACACATACAATTTTTAGGACTACACGAAGCAACCGTATATCCCTTCTCCAAATATATGCAATATGTATATATGATAAACAAATGGTAAATAAAACAAAACATGAGTGAGGTATTCACTCACCCGACTGAATTGGTTCTTGTCAGGAAGGTCACAATCTGAAATAAATAACTGAAAAAATCTTACCGGAGTCAAGACCTATGCAAACTAACGTCCGTGCTCCGACTAATCCAATAACCCCACATCTGACACCATTTGTCACAGGATGAAGCCGGGTGAGGACTGGATTAGTGAAGACACCGAAAGCAACTGCGTTAATAAGATGTTTATTTATAAACGCAATTTAAAGATGAACAAATCTGACACCATTATAACAAAAAGATAAGGAAAATTATAAAGTTCCTAACATGGAACTATCAACAACAAGTAACTCAACGAGGAAAATCAAAGATGAATTTAACGAATGGAATTTTAAACAAACGTGAATAGCATCCTATCACCAATCAACAAATAAGAGTATATGATCTACACCCCAATATAAACAAGGTCTTATTAAGTACCAAGGGTGACCAAAGCATGTGATTTATGCGCTTATCAATATGATACTCATCAATTTATCAATTCATCAAGCGATATTGGAATATGTATGAATTTATGAATATATCGTTCATATAACGAAAATGAAATGGGAATGCATGAAATTATGAATCTATCACACATATAGCGACATTGAAATGGGAATGAATGTAATTTTGCACAAATAGCAATATTGAGATAACAATAAAAATGGAACACGCAATAAATATAACTATCGTGGCGCCCGTTTGACGACCAAGATGTATCTCTGGTTCCACCCGCTCTAGTCCATGGTCAAGGAGCCACCACGCATGGTCCACCCCTCCCGGCCTGTTGAAGTATCCCTCGAGAGCCTTCACATTAACACAGACCCGTTGGTCGAGAAGCCTTGGTCCCTCGCATCGAGAAAACCAGTACACTCTTCCGAAACAACGTCACCAGACACAGCGTACACGTCACACGAAACCACACAGAGTTCTGGGACTTCACACCACCAAACCATACATATGGAACAGCTAAAAGTATAACAACTAAACCGTGTAGTACATATGACACGGTTAGTACTTTTGTATTGATAGATCTTGCGCATGCGCGCACATGAATTACATCTCGTTACACATTACATTAATCATTCAATGCATGCTGCGTATAATTAAATAATACCCGTCTGTTCAGTTACAACAAATAGCTAACTTGAACCAGCCTATAGTATTTCTAATATCATGGCGTTGTATGACCTAGGTATTGACTCTCTGTAGAATTTAGAATAAATTCTAAAACATCTAATATATGAAACAATTATGTCATATAAAACGAATAGTGATAAAGAATACAATCTTAAATTTCACATACCTCTACAGCTGAAGTTTTGCTCCCGTAAAGAGGTAAGCTTTCTGACAAGACTCGTCGTGGTGTAATTTGTTTATAGAGAATTCGCTCTATATGTACTCTAGCTGTGACAGATATGCGCAGCAGCTAGGTACGTGAGTTTTCACTGCAGGCAATTTGCACGTGCAGCATGGGGTGAATCGCGCTCAGTATTTCAAAATAACTAGAGCCGAAAAAAAAAACAACCCCCGAGTAACGCTCTAGTCGGAAACGAAACCCGAATACATTTTTGACCACATATACATATTGATATAAACGATACAATTCCGTGACATTATTTTTATTTTTTTCCAGATGAATCAAGAAGTAGTTCAGAAATTTAAAGTCATATATCATTAATAAGTTCTGTATTTGTTCCATTAATATTGTTTTGAGCTCTACTTTTAAAAATTTATTTCAGCAATTTCATCAGAACTAGTACTGTTAAAATAGAGAGAGACCGGGGGGGGGGCACCGATTTATCTACATTGTTATCCCTCTGGGGAGCAATTTGCTAACTTTTTGATACTGAAAAAACGTAATTCAGCTAATTATAAATATTTCCTTGTTCTAACGAAGATAATGTATGATACATAGTCGCAAATCATATTTTAGATGATGATAACGTATTTTTTTTTTCTTCAATACTATGTTATCGGAATCTAAACATGCATTCATATCCTTATTTCTTTTTCAGTAAACGCAATACAAAATTTTAATGATCATATGAAAGTCAGTGATACTGTACTACCTGCAATGAAAAGAACGATAAAAATCGAACAAATTAATAACAAAGCTGCAGTCATACCTGACTGAAGTGAAACAAAATCGCACAAGTTCCGATTGTTACTCCATGCATGAGTACTCATTCACATATTGTACGATTTTTTCTCACATCCAATCGCTTAAATAAAGCATTATTAAGATTTCACATCGTTTTTTTATTTTAAACTGTACTATTTTGCATTAATTACCAAAATAGCAGGGTTTTTTCAAATCACAAATGGTCGCAAAAGGTCATCCTAGATACATGTAGTTGACACGTGCAGTAACCTAGCACAAGAGAAGCCATCAACACTGCTTGTTTTCTTTGATATTGACGTGTTAATTTCATGTGCTAACTGTTAACCTAAAAGTACAACAGCAGCGCTTCTGTGGGTTTGTTTTCTTTGCCATTGATTTGACAAACTTGCGTATCAGATGAAATTAAAGTTTAACTTTTTCTTTTTCTGTTCGTTTTCCTATTGCATACTATGCAAAATACAGAAAAATCATCAATAACTGTTTTTAGTAAAGACTCCTCCCCACCCCCACCCTCTCTCTCTCCCTCTCTCATAAAATATGAAATCCAAAGCACTACTGCGCAAGTCATAGTAATCTATTTATTTCCCTACAATACAAAGTGAAATTCAAGAGATACTTACAATATTGTGAATCAAATTCCAAATAATCCTAAATGTCGTAATCAGAAGTCCAAAATCTAGAATGTTCAGAATGAGTTCGAATAGTCTTGAATGTCCTGATATAACACAATGATACAATCCAGAATGTCTTTAAATAAATTCACAAAAATCCAAAGTAATGTATTAATTCAAAACTCAATGAGCACTTTAGTAATTCTAATAAATATATTAAGTAAATAATTCCTCTTGAAATATATTTGATTTCAATCGCACAAACTATTAAATCTGATCTCAAATGGATTCCCACAGACTGATCTAAAACAGGACTGAATTATTTGTTTACCAAATTCCTATTTATACACATTTTACTTAACCTATATCATAACAGGATGTGAAGCAATAAAATGGGAAAAAAAAACCCAGCCTAAATGTCAATAAGAATGATCTTGAACTCAGATGCATGGAAACATTCTGTTTACAAGTGACCAGAATCTTAAGTACAACTTACCTTCATGGACAAGATTTAAATGCACATCATAGATTAAATATACATAACACTGTCTAAACAAAAATTTATCAACATTGATGATATCGTCTTGGTATAAGTTCTAGAATTGAAATCTCTTATAACAAACACATAATCATGTAAAATACACATATTTGGTATTTCCGTGTCAAACAGGCTTTTTTTGTCAGCAGTATTAAAGCATAATTACAATGGGGGAACATACAATGCACCGAAATATAGGTAGTTGTCTGTTTGAAAAAAATGTACTTATTAATTTTGAGGTAAAATATCAAGCCTAATTCTGTTTAAATTACGGTCGGACAAGAAGTGATCGTCTTTTTAACAAAATTTTCTATACCCCCGCTTTTACGGATGCATTTCTACTTTCTGCATTGAAAAAAAATTCAAAATCTGGTACATTTACAATATCATGATTGTCTAGTTTTATATCCTTCACACAGAAAATATTGTAAGTTTGTACAAGGCTACAATAATCAGGATGTAATGTTTGGGTTTGGGTGTACGTGGAAAGTCCACTGTTGTTTTGACATGTTATGTTCATGTTCTTTGCCTTTATAGATGAGTTACTGGGAATAAATGGAAACTCCGCTACTTCCTATTAATTGTTTTGTGGGTATGGTGAATTAGTCAGGGGTTTATCTGTGGATTGGGTATTTGTCGTTGATGAGATACCGTCTGCGCCCTGAGTAAATGTAATTGTCGCTGGTGAGGCTCCAACGGATGTGTTCAAAGAAGGTGCACTTTCAGTTGCAACAGGTGCGTCTTTGGTTAATTTATGTGAAAGACATGCAAACAGATTATATGTATTAGTATCTGCATGATACTACAAACCCTTGTAACAGTATTATTTGGATTTTGGATTGCGCAGTCAGAAGCATAGGGAGTGAACATATTTTTTAAAAAAAAATAACTGGTAGACTGAAAGAGGAATCTATATTGTAACTGGAATTTGAACTGCAGTAGAAGTGATAGAGCTAAGCGGTCCTTAAGATCTGCGGAAGAAGAATCGTGAGTGAATTAGTAGGTGGTTGAATTATATGAAAGATGAATGAAATAAATGAATAATTAGGTGGATGATTATATATTGGATAATTGCAGACCAGCCTTGAAAAGTGTACAGAATAGTCTATTTACCAATTTAGGATGTAAATTGTTCCAGTGTATAACAGTTGTAGGAAAGAGACAGCATTTGTCTAGGTCTGTTTTGGAGTAGGGAATACTATACCTATGTCTTTTAGTGATATGGGTGTAAGAAAGAAAATATATTTTGACCTGTTTGTTTCTAATTTTATTGAACATACAAAAGGAAGACATTTTGTTTTGTGTGTCTGACCTCAAATGATGAAAGGTTAAGTTTGTCTGGCGTAGATGTTATACTGCCTGTGTATTTGTGGTTGTTAAAAATATATCTGACAGCCGTATGTGCAATCATTGAAATTTCGTGGATGTATTTTTTATTTTTTTTTTGCCAATGATCACAAACAGTGGAGGAGTACTATCAAGAGGTATTGCATATGTTTTGCATGCTGTTTCTTTTATCTTAGTTTTGTTTGCATGGATATTTATCTCGATAAATATTAATGTGTTCTTTGCCTTAGCTGTAACATTATTAATGTGCTTTTTTTCCAAGGCGGGTCTTTGAAGATAGTTATTACAAAATACTTTACTGAGTCAGATGATATCAAGGTGGTACCATGTTAGTTATAATTAAATATCCTTGGTTTCTCACATTTGTCAGGCTGAAGGACATTAATTTTAATCAATAAAATTCCCATTTTTCTAATTTTAATATATCTGTTTGTAAGAGTTTGCAAAATATGTTTTCGAAATTGTCATTTATATATTCATATCATGAAGAAAGAGTCCAATGTAACTAATATAAGTGGGCATATTATTTACCCAGATCACAAATAGACAAAGTCCAAAAACTGAGCCCTGTTGGACTCCATACTGTACCAGGCATTCAACAGAAGAGCTACTCTTTGAGATTGTTTTGCCAGGAAGCACTGGCCCATTTGATGACTTTGTATTGATGCCCATCCTATGTTGCTTCAACAGTAGTCTCTGGATGTCAAACTTATCAAAGGCCGCACTGAATTCCTTTACAATGACATTATTGTGACTCTTCCCCTCCACCCCACACACCAAGTTTAAGGTATCATGCCGTTCTTGAGTGAATTGAATGAGCTGAGACTCGCAGCTTAGTTTGGTTCTAAGTCCATACTGGTTTTGGTACAATAGATTATGTTTGTCAAGGTAGGCCATGCTGTTAGACACCAGAATGTGTTGCAGATTTTGCAGAGTTATTGAAATTGGTCTGTAATATTCTGATTTGGTTTAAGGACCATTTTATATACAGGGGTAATATATATATATATATATATATATATATATATATATATATATATATATATATATATATATATATATCTTTCCAATCCTTTGAAACTGAGCCTTTTCAATGGAGAAGGTAAATATGTCGCAAATGATTGGGGCTATTTCATTCTGGAGCTTTTTAAGGATACGAGGTGTAAGGTTGATGCTGCTTTGCCTGGATTTAGATTTGGAAGCTACTTAACTACAACCAAAGTGGTGATAATAATATTGTGTGCATTGATTGTTTGCTGCAATTTCTAGGTAAACTCTGTCACCTGGTTAAGTTTTAAATGAACTGATTTCATAAATAATGACAGAACTTGTTCATTACGTATATTGCCATTGTCTGTAATACAGGTGTAATTGAGATCATTATATTTCGATGAGCTAATTTTCCTGCAGTCTGATTTTTGCTGCTTTATGAATGTCCATAATATTTTATTGGGTTTGGGGTCTTCTGAACTATTTTTTTGAGGGCTTAGATAATATTGATACTAGGTAGGAATTGTAGGACTGACAGATTTTCTTCTGAATTGTGGGTGAGAGTTGGATTTGAGTTTCTTGTTCAATCTGTTACATTTGTATTGAGCATACCGTTTGCCACGTTTCTTGATCAGTCGTTTTATTCCATTAGCTACCCATGGATAGCAGTCTTTGGATTTCCAAACTTTTTTTGGTATATATTTGTCAGATTTTGTAGAATTTTAGCATGATTGCTCCCCATTTTGATTTTATATCAAAGGACGTAAATCTTTACAGATATTTCTGTTATTTTTGCTTTTTTTTCCCTTTTAAATGTTGTTCCAGTCTGCCTTGTTGTAAAGGCTAATATTTATAGGTTGTGGTTCTTGGATTCATTATTAATTAATAATGGACAGTATCATGGTCACTGTTATATAAAGGTTGGGGTGTCATTATGCTATCTGTTAGTGAGGGCTCAACACATGGTAAAAGAACACAGAAGAGAGAAACAAATTTGAACCTTTCTCTACTAAATCAACCATTGAAGTAATTAATGATTTCAATGACATGTTTATAAGTTTACTTGACATTAAAACTTTTTATGACCTCTTCCTTTTTCCCAGTCAGTATAGTGTAGATTAAAGTCTCCAGAGACCCAAACATGGCTTTTGGGAGGAATGTTTGATAGAGACTCGGGAAGGCCAGCTAAATTCTTCTGGCCAATCTTATTATGTTTTTAAAAAGAGCAGACTTGAATGATATTAAAATCTGGTATGTCTTTTTGTGCCCAGATTATTTCTGCATCAGAGTCATAGTAGACCTTTCTCACTTAACCCGTACTATCCAGTTTTCACTGGTTAATCAGTTCTCATCTATTTAAAACCAGTCTTCGACTAACTTGTGACCATCCCCTATTTCTTTTATTTAAAAATAAGAAAAAAAATCCCCAAAAACAATGACACTTGACCTGTACTACTCGGTTAAGCCGGTTTTGCCCGCCACCCAAATTTTATGAGAAAAACCTGGCTCACTTACCCCTCGTCTTCACCCCAGGTGTCACTGTCTTCACATTTCACTGTCTTCACATTTTACTACAAAACCTAGGCTACTCACCCCCTATAGAAAAGTGTTGTTTTGACTAAGTAGTAAGTTTTTTTGTTTTTTTTTTGTTATGACACAAACCCTAGCTCATTAACCACCATATTTTATGAGTGCAAATTCTTGCTCAATGGTCATCATATTTTTTGTTATTGAGAAAACCTGGCTCAGTTGTCGTCCAAATGCACACACAAACACACACACACACACACACACACACACAAATACAGAATAAAAAAACCGTACATATCACCAATTTTTATATAAATAAATGAAGGAATCCAGATTAAGAAAAAATAAAAGCAGGTAGCACAACTTACCTTTGTCCTCCTAAAAATGTTAGTATACGAGCTGATACATGAATAACAGATGTTTTAAATGAGACAAAGAAATATTATACAGAAAATGCTTATTTTACATACAAGCAATCAAACATTTTTGCTAAATACACTTTACAAGATGTTATTGGCGATTCATTGAACAGGTATATAAGTGGTAATATGTGCCACCAAGGGGACATACGGGAATTAAAATTAGGCCGTAGGTTTACATGGGGAGAGGGGGCTGTCGGAGAACAAACGGGAATTTAACAGTATGCCCCCATGTTGAAAAAATTGGTGGGAATGTGTATAGATGGCCACGTCAAATAGTTATCTGCTAACCAATACTTTGGGTCATCTATGGGAATTAACATTACACCGTAGGTTTACATTGGGGGTCGTTATGGCCGTCTACGGGAATTTAACATTACGCCTCCATGTTGAAACATTGGTGTGGATGCGTATAAATGGACATGTGAAATAGTTATCTCCTATCTAATACTTAGTGATTTACTATCCATCACTTAGTTATCTACTCTCCAGAATCCCACGCTATACTATCCAATATGCCGTGTGAAGTGACCAATACTTACTTATCTACAATCCAACACTCCACATATACTATCCAACACACCATGTATAGTGACCAAAACCTCCATACCTACTAACCAACGAAATGGGTCGAATGTAAAAGAGCCGGGATGAAATCACACAAATATACTATCACACACAAGATGGTATGAGTGTTTATACTTACATACACGCAAAAATACTATCACTCCATGCCAATGCGTAAGTAGTGTTCATAAACACATTATACCCACAAACATACTACAGTACAGCTCACGTGATTTTTCGGAACCCCACGCTTCGCGGTGGTGGTGGAGAGTGAGTGGATAGGATTAAGAAAAAACCTTCCACCATCACTCCACGCGTCCTGACGGAGTTGCCGCGGCGTCTCGCGGAGAATAGCCCTGCATACCACGCTTTCTCGCGGAGTCGCATCCGATCACCACTGCGGAGTGGGCGTGGTCTCGATAATATGGGCGTGGTTTACTGTTCATCACCCATGCAAGCAGAGGTTAAGAGAGAGACCGGGGGGGCACCGATTTATCTACATTGTTATCCCTCTGGGGAGCAATTTGCTAACTTTTTGATACTGAAAAAAACGTAATTCAGCTAATTATAAATATTTCCTTGTTCTAACGAAGATAATGTATGATACATAGTCCCAAATCATATTTTAGATGATGATAACGTAATGACAATGCCTCGCAAACTGTATTAATACTACATTTTGCGCAATTAATCTATTTTTTATTTCTTCAATACTATGTTATCGGAATCTAAACATGCATTCATATCCTTATTTCTTTTTCAGTAAACGCAATACAAAATTTTAATGATCATATGAAAGTCAGTGATACTGTACTACCTGCAATGAAAAGAACGATAAAAATCGAACAAATTAATAACAAAGCTGCAGTCATACCTGACTGAAGTGAAACAAAATCGCACAAGTTCCGATTGTTACTCCATGCATGAGTACTCATTCACATATTGTACGATTTTTTCTCACATCCAATCGCTTAAATAAAGCATTATTAAGATTTCACATCGTTTTTTTATTTTAAACTGTACTATTTTGCATTAATTACCAAAATAGCAGGGTTTTTTCAAATCACAAATGGTCGCAAAAGGTCATCCTAGATACATGTAGTTGACACGTGCAGTAACCTAGCACAAGAGAAGCCATCAACACTGCTTGTTTTCTTTGATATTGACGTGTTAATTTCATGTGCTAACTGTTAACCTAAAAGTACAACAGCAGCGCTTTTGTGGGTTTGTTTTCTTTGCCATTGATTTGACAAACTTGCGTATCAGATGAAATTAAAGTTTAACTTTTTCTTTTTCTGTTCGTTTTCCTATTGCATACTATGCAAAATACAGAAAAATCATCAATAACTGTTTTTAGTAAAGACCCCTCCCCACCCCCACCCTCTCTCTCTCTCCCTCTCTCATAAAATATGAAATCCAAAGCACTACTGCGCAAGTCATAGTAATCTATTACTATTAGAAACTTTTTTTTTTGTACATGCTTCAGTAAGAGTTTAAGTATTCCATGATTGGCTAGCTTTCTTCAATTAGCGGCCTCATCATTCACACTAAGCCAAAAAGATGTTCCTGCCATTAAACTTTTTCATGATTCTGCTTATGTTTTGAAGAGTTTTTCACTAATTCGAGTTTCAAAAATAACGCTAAAATGCTTATTAATGTTAACCAAAATTGTTCTTTTTCGCTGCTTGACATGTCGACATTTTTAGTCAATCGTCAGAATTAAAATATTAAAATCTGACTGATTATAAATCTAGACGTAAACAAACTGAAATCTGGAAACGTTCAATAGTGGTAAAAAAAGTAACAACGTGCTAGACATTATAGCGTTATGGAGCAAAAAAGAAAGAAATTTTCCCACCACTGCACACGGGAACTCCTGAGCACGTGCTCTAAAATCGTGTGTGTGTGCATGGGTATCCGCAGGAGTTTTCCGTGGGGTGGGGGAGCCGAAGTGAAAGGAATATATTGTTTTTTAAAAATCGGGGTGGGGATGGGGCAACATGCCCTCCCCCTGCAGACACCCAATTGTGTGTGTGTGTGTGAGTCGCACACTTTATCCACTGGGCCACAGTAACTCGAGCTCTCTAGCTGTAAAGCAATATACCACATACAGAAACACGCTCAATAACCAAACGCTCTAACAGTCACAAACAGGAAACTGCATTCTTTAATATCTGCGTAAAAATAATCAAAAGAGTATATTTTGTTTTTATATTTTTGCCGTAGAAAAATGAGCCAATAAGGATACATGTGGAGACAATACATCCATGCAAAATGCTCTAAACTTATTGGAAATTAAAATCTCTGAACATCCCAGATTTTAGAATTTTCCACATTATTTTTCATTTCGGTAATAAGCCGAGTTCAGATTAATTACTAAAAATTATCAAACTTCCGTTGTTAATGGCAGGACCATAATTGCAGCTGTGAGGTACAACGAGCCAAGTCAGATGGCTTTGTGTGATAAAAACACTGTTCCCAAGCTGAAACTTACATCATCCTTTGATGCAAACCCTTGTTAATATTTTACAACAGTGTTCACAATGGTCACTGCCTTGATTTCTGTAGAACATCCGCTGAAGTCAAGTCTTTATTAGGGAGAGACAAATGCAATTTCCAAGGGGGGGGGGGGTAAATGCATGAAAACAATTGTCTTTCTCTGATTTTGTAGTATAAAAAGACGTTAATCCGTTCCATATTTCACTTAAAATAAATAAATATTGTGATGAAAGAACAAAAAATATCCCTGTCGAAAAAAACAAAACAACATATAAGCCCCATATATTAAATGGTCAGTCCTTTACAGTACACATGAAGTCATAATATTCAGCCTCGTGACTCTGCTATTACTGCTTAAAGACTAAGCACGCGGTTTGCATCTCAGTGTAAATTCAGTGTTTTAGGTTTGTTGGGGGGGAGGGGGATCAAGCAGAAGTGGATACCAATTTTGATTTTAATTGTCCATATCTCAGAGAATTACTTTCCTTTGGAACAAAATGATAAATTTATGCTGCTTAAGAAGCTCAGCACGGTGTGCTTCTTGTCAATTCAGTGCGTAAGTTTGTTCATATTTCTTTGAAATAAATTAAAATCATAAACTTATTGCAAAAGAAGTCGATCAACCTTTTATAAACAGTAATGTGTACTGAATATACAAGACTTTTGAAATTATTTTGTTGTTGTCCAAATATGGTCGAAATAAAGACAACTGATTCTTCAAATGGTATCCGGTTGTAAATCACTCTTCACGTCTCAGTCTTTCCATAGGTGGTCTTCATTCATTGGCTGTTCAAATGTCAATCGGTAATGTCGACTAGTACATCCACGGTGGAGTTGACATCAGCGTGCCTGCAGAGATGCGATAGTGATTTGTAGGTATTTATGTCAATTTATGCCTCCACCGCGGAGTGTTATCGTGGGGCTAAAGTGGAGGGGATTAAGTCACCCACCGCAAAGCGTGGGGTTCCGAAAAATCACGTGAGCTGTACTGTATCACATACAAGAAGGGGTAGAAGGAATTTTAAGTTATAGTTGGTTTTGAACAGACATAGGCAAATATATAAACATAAAACACATAGTGGCAATTACTTAAGTAGTAGCTCTCGTTTCGAAGAGATCTGGGTGACCCTGAAAAGTGCCGTTGCGGTGGATTAACTAAAGAGGGTTAACACAGGTTACACTGCTTTACAATTCTTCTTCGCAAGCTTCTCATTATAGTTGGTCCATAGATTAATACTCGTCTATATTTGCCTTTCCACATAGATCCTTCTCTTACAAATAGCTGTGCCTGTGATGCGTGTGATTGCCCACTTTGCCTTGATATACAAGGGGTACTTCGGAGCAAACAGCATGCTTGAAATGATGGTAAAGGATTCAGCACTTGTCACCATCTTGTTGGGTTGTTTTGAGAACAGATGGCACAGTAGGCCAATGCATCTCTTTATATTGCCTAGGACCGGATCGAAACTGATTGGGAAGGTCCACCAATCAGAACTCGTGTAACATAATTCAGTCAGGGCGTCTTGTCTATTCTCCAATCAGAATCCAGCAGACGCGCGATGTCACTTTCGGTATATATATATATATATATATATATATATATATATATATATATATATATATATATATATATACGCATGAACGTTCATACGATGTACCATTGTTGAAGAGTTCAAGTACAATACCTATGGCTGAAATGTAGTCAATGTATTCGTGTGCTAAGTATTCTTCCTATAGAGAATAACTTCAATTTGGTCTTGTGTGATTTCCTATCTTCTTTGCAAAAATCTATGCTGGTAGTACCACCTTCACCTTCTTCTCGATCATTATTAGTATATGATGATTTAAGAGTGAAAAAATAAAACAAACAAACCAAAAAAAAAACAAACAAACAAACAAAAAATATAGACGGAAGAGTTCGAGAGTTTTTGCGACGTCAGAAAGAAGATGAGCGTGCATTTGTGTAACAAGAACAGCAACAACTGGAAGAAAAAAAAGCCTGAAAACAAAACGGCCAGTCTGTTACGATACATTCTGGCAGAGTTAAAATACATGGGAGAAATGTAACAAACTTCTTTGGCCAAACCGAAGAGAAAAGTGTTGGCAGAAGTTCACACTAGAGATGAGTGATCCTGAGTCAATACCATCTACCTTCACCACAAGACCTAGATAGTTAAAATCAACCAAGAAAGAAAGTTGTTTGGTAGCCCATGAAGATTGTTTGTACATTCGACCTACCTAAAAGTGACATCCAGAACATTTAGAAAGACGACTTACACTTACACGATGAAATTTAAAGAGAACAAGCCTCACGTTCCAGCAAAGAAAGCAGGTGCCTTCATTACGGATTTATCTGAGTCAATGTTAGAGACATTTAAACGACAATGCCAAGCTCAAGATGAAGATCGTTTGAGACTATCCATAAGTCTCCTGAGTGGATCGGGTTTAGTACACCTGCAGAATTAACTGCTTCCATAATCTTGAACAAAATTCAACACGTCCAACAATCCAACGATGAGTTTGACATGACCAATGGAAAAGCCACTCTTCACATGGCACACGTTTCATCTCCAAGAGGTAGCGGATGAAGCAAAGCTTTATCGGTGGATCAACTTCGCAGTACCAACACAAGTATGTATTGTCCAGGTTAACAACCATCAAGACCAAATGTGTTTAGTCCATGCCATCATGCTGGCTCAAACGTATGCAGAGAAAAACGATACTGCAGAAAGAAAACGATCATGGGAGAACATTGGAAAATCTGACTAACCGAAATAACGGATAGAAGCAGAACTTATTTTGCAGCAATCTGGTATTTCCCAAAAGACCGCGAGTGGAGTTCTAAAATGCAAAACATTCAAGACGTGTATACACCTCGTATACGTTGGAAGTGTACCATCAAGTTGTTCGTGGAGCTCTCGTGTTTCTAGGACCGGACTTTCCAGACGAAAAATACATTCACAGTTTTCATCACTAAGATCATTTCGATGCTATTACAACTATCACAGGTTTTTTGGATGCAATAACTATTGCGAGAAATGTGACCAGCGATTTACCAATCGGAAGCAGCATATTTATTATGGAGAGGGATGTCGTGGGAGTTCTGCTTCCAGACCTTCCATTTCTGTGGCAAAAGAAGGAGTGAATTGCTCTACTTGCAATCGTCAGTCCAGCCTGTTACAAGCAGCATTGCATGAAATGTTTCGAACAAAATAAAAGTGCCTGCGAATTACTCAGAGTGTGCCCCACTTTGAACATCTGTTCGAACGAATAACTAAAGTTACAAGTTTGTCCAGGAAAGAAAAGATGTTTTGTAGTTTTGTGACCAAATTCGTTGACGCCAGTCATCAGTGTTACATTCAAAGATATGACAATGAACTCGACTAAGTATTAACGATTAGAACAAGAATGATAAGAAGCGTTGATTTTATCCTTTTTGACTCTGAATGTTTTCGAGTGACTGGAATTCACATTCCTAATTTGTTGTAGCTCATCTGCTTGCAATGAGTACAATCAAGAAACTTTATTTGATCACTGTCGCAATTGTAGCCTGATTCCAGGAATACACGAAATTATATTTCGTTGCTATCGTACTCTTTCTGATTTTGCTGTGTGAATTTTATACTACACCGATGACACTTAGAGCGAAGAGGAGGCCCATCGTTACGGGAACTGTCATCGAAACGCTACAGTCATGGCTCATGCTTTCTCAGAATACGACGGACAATTTTCTTTGGAGACAAAATTATTTACATTAAAGTGGGAAACTTACAGTTCGAAGATTCCATGAGTTATTTGGCTATGGCTTTGAGTAGAATGCCTAAAACGTTTGGAATGACAGAAATGGTCAAAGGATATTTTCCTCACTTTTTCAATACCGAAGCTAATCAACACGTCGTGCTCCCGCATTTACCTGAAGTTCGCTACTACGACCCCGACGGTATGCGAACAGAACAACGAGTAGCTTTCTACGCTTGGTACAAAACTCACTCTTCAGACCATATTGATTTTCAAGAAGAAATGTTAAAATATTGTGTCGATCCAATGTGGACATTTTATGTGGTTGTTGTGGAAATTTCGACAGTCATTTATGGATCACAGAGGCATTGTTCCCTTTAAGGAAGCTTCTACCATTGCCACAGCTAGAAACGGTGGAGAAATGTTTTTTAATCCTTTCCGTGGATGGTTTGGAGATAGAAAACACAAATATGGTCTACGAATTTCAGGTATGTTTATTTCATGGATGCCCTATCTGTTTTCCTTAACGAGACTTGAAAAATCCTTTCTTAGAGCTCACCAAGGAAGAGTTGTACGACCAAACATGTCAACGACGATAGAGTTTGGAAGGTTAAGGATAGCAAGTGATAGAAATTTAGAAACACAACTACCATCGACATTTGAAAATAGATCCAGAATTTATGCGCGCATCATTGAAGATTGGCCAATACGAAGGTTTGATCAAATGTAATGTTTTTCCACCTACAAACTTGTACCATCCCGTCTTACCTCATCATTCCCACGGAAAACTGATGTTTCCTTCATGCTTCACATGTGCTGAAATGTGTAATCAAGACCACCCTTGTCGCCATGATGATCATGAACGAGCAGTGGCGTAAACGTTGAGTGAGTGTCAAATTGTTTCATGCTGTCGATCGCGGATTGTTAAAACTATGCGACATTTGTCACTTTCCTGCGACAGAACAATACCAACAGGTCGACGACTTGAATCTGCGGATTTTTCAGCCTACGTCAACGAATTCTTAAAATTGAAGCAAGAAGCTAGTGACTAACCTTCTAAGTGTCAAATTCCTGAGAGAAAGAGGAATTCAAAGAACGGTAGAAGGTATCACCTTGGAACACGTTTATAAAAGCGTGGGGGGGGGGATCGTTTGCTACAGTGATTCTGAATTGTTTGTGGGGACAATTGGCTCAGCGTCCAATATTGCCAAAGAGCGAATGCTTGGTAGATCCAAGTCGATACTTTCAACTCATGGACGACAAAGAAAAACTCCTTAAACACGTGGAAATCATACCTGAAGATTTGATCTTGGTGAATTCAGAAAATGTTGCAGAGCTTGCACTACCCGACGAGTTTGGTAATATCATTGCTGCTTACGTGACAGTTAATGCCCGTTTAAAATTGTATTATGTCTTGGAACCTTTAGGAGATTGAGTCCTTTACTTTGACACCGATAGTTGCATGTCCATTGAGGCTGGAGGCTGTCACCCACACATTGAAGACGAACGTTTAGGAGCTTGGACAGCTGAACATCCCGAAAACACTATTTTGAGTTTTGCTAGTGGTAGACCGAACACTTACAGCTACCAACACCGGGACAAAAAAGGACAACGTCATACTAAATGTAAAATGAAAGGACTGACTGTTACAGAATCATACCTCTTTTTCCTTTTTATAATGATTTAATCTATTAGTTAATGATCTCTGTTCTTATTCTAAACTGCGGTTACCATATGAGTATACATACGACAATCTTTCGATCGATAAATGGTCACACGCTGGTAGTGTCACGGGATTTGTCTCGCGCTCATAATCTAGATTATCTGTACTTTTACTTCATTGAAAACAACAACATGTTGATTGTTAGTTTTGATCTAATATAGCATTCTTGAGAAAGAAATTGTGTTTACTGAAGTAAATACATTCTATAGGCTTCCAAAGGCTTCGAATGCTGACAGGAACTACGTAGTGGGTTTATTTGATTCTGCGCACTTAGTAAAGTACATATAGGAAATAATCCTGTGATAAAATCATTCTTTACAGCTACTTTAAAGAGAGAGGTCATAATTGAATTTGCAGTTCAGTGTGGAATATATCTATATTTATTTGGAGATTCATCTATTATCTATACAGTACATTTATGAATTTAGTACTGTCTTCATCTGCAATTATACAGTTCCGTGGAATTATCTGGAACATTTCTAATACTTGTGAGATTCCAGACTTACAAGGATTATTTGGATTTATTTAGAACTTATCAACGTCAGCACAGTGCAGACTTTTCATTGGGAATAATACATTTGGAGTACTTGGATTAACATCCGGAAGTGAACTTTAAAATAATTTGGGACTTTTTAGGATATTCTATACTATAAGTTATTTTTAATTCTTTCACCTTGATTGTTTGCTGAATTATTTTAATTCTTTTAATACTTTAGAAATTAAAGATTTGCATTTTAATCTTGAAAGCTTGTTTGTGTCTTTTATCTTGTTACATTACCCATAGAGTCGTAACAGGATAAATTGGGGGCTCGTCCGGGATTAGAAATTTGAATAATTTCGGGATCCGAATTTGAATATTTTGAAGTTTGGATTTGATTAAATATTTTCGAAGTTTTAATTTTCAGAGATTTTGATACTTCGGAAAGTTTTCTTTTTGGAATTTGAATTTCATTGTTTGAAATTTTAGTGGTCTTTTGATTTCCAGATTAAGAAATAAAGAGAAACGAACAGGCTTTCATAATGACATCCAGAGTAGAGAGTTTCTTAGCTGATCCTACTCAGGAGAAATTTGAGTCCTTAAAGAAGGACGAATTATTTGAAATTGCTCAACATTATAGTCTGACTGAAGCGAAGGCTTCCATGTAAAAACAAGATATTAGAAGTATCTTGATACAATATTTGGTACAAACAGGTATTTTTGAAGAGGGGGTTTCAAGTGTTAAGAAAAAATCTCCGTCTAGTTTGGGAAGGAAATTACAGATAGCTAAGGACATAGAGATTGAAAAGATCAAATTACAATGGGAACAGATGCAGATGCAGGAAAGAAGGGAGGATAAAGAAAGGGAAAGACAGGAAAGAAGGGAAGATAAATTAAGAGAAAGAGAAATACAGATGGAATTAAGAGAGGGAGAAATACATAAAAGGGATAATGAGATACAAAGGGGAATAGAGAAGGAATTAAGAGAGGGAGAAATACAACAGAGGGATAAAGTAAGGGGAATAGAGAAGGAAAAAAGGGATAATGAGATACAAATAAGAGAGAGGGATAAAGATAGGGAATTTAGACTAAAGGAATTAGAATTGACCAGCAAAGGGCACTCTCATGACAATCAGGGTTCATACTTTGATTTGGCCAAAAACATGAGACAGGTTCCTTCTTTTAGAGAAAAGGAGATAGACAAATATTTTCTCAGTTTTGAGAAAATTGCCGAGAATCTGGAATGACCAAAAGAGAAGTGGACCTCATTATTGCAGAGTGGGTTAACTGGCAAAGCTAGTGCAAAGTTTATACTGCACTCTCATCTGAACAATCTGCTGATTATGAAGTGGTCAAAGAATATATCTTAAGAGCTTATGAGTTGGTACCTGAAACTCATCGTCAAAACTTTAGAGAATGTAAAAAGGAAGCTAATCAAACTCATGTAGAATTTGCTTGGGAAAAGAAACGTTTGTTTACAAGATGGTGTACGTCCAAGAAGGTTGAAGGCAATTATGATAATCTTGAACAACTGGTAATAATTGAAGATTTCAAGAATTGTGTCACTGATGGTATTAAGGTGTATCTTAATGAGAAAGGAGTTGAGACTTTAGAAAAGGCAGCCATCACAGCTGATGAATATTCTTCAATACACAAGGTTCCATTTGTAACTAAAACTTTTTCTCAACAAGCTTATGTTAAGAAATCATTTCAAACTCGTTCGAGTAATTTCAGACCTCAGGGTGATGTAACCGTGAAGAATCAAAATTCTGATAGGGAATATCAGAAAACCTTATCTTTACCCACGTGTTCATATTGTAAGATGAAGGGACACGTTATTTCTGAATGCTTAAAGTTGCAATATAGGCATCAGAATTATAATAGAGCAATTCCAAATGCTCTAGTTATTAAGAAGTCAAGTTCAGGGTCAATTATCAAGGATGATATTTGATTGGAGGCTAGCATACCTCAGTCTGATTTTATAATGAAGGATTACGAACCATTCTTGTCGAAGGGTTCGGTGTCACTTGTTGGTGACTTGGGTACGACTACTCCTATTAAGATATTAAGAGACACAGGAGCTTCTCAGAGTCTATTATTAGATAGTACTTTGCCATTTTCTGAGAAGACTTCTACTAGTGAAAGTGTATTAATACAGGGGGTAGAATGTGGATATGTTAATGTCCCTCTTCATTGTGTTAATTTGTCATCAGACTTAGTTTCGGGACCTGTGACCATAGGAGCAGTGGCTTCTTTGCCTATTAAGGGCATCCATTTATTACTAGGTAATGACCTAGCGAGAGATAAGGTAGTGGTTAATCCACTTGTAACTAGCAAGCTTAGTATGGATCAACGAGTTGGTCATATTGAAGTAGAAATCCCTGGTTTAAATCCGGCTTGTGAAGTTACTAGAGCTACGGCAAAGTGTGCTCTTGAGAATAATGTTGTTGAACAGGATGAATTTCCTTTAGCGGACACCTTTTTGGGTCAGGCTTTTAATGAGGTCACTTCTGCTCCTCAATCTAGTATTGATCATAGTGATACTCTTTCAACTACTATGTCTCATAAAAATAATCAGGGTGTAATAAGACAAACACTAGTTGTCTTGCAACAGGGAGATTCGGATATCTCCTGTTTGTTTCAGGGGGCTATGACTGAAACTGAAGCCACGCAAGAAGGTACTTGTTACTTCTTGACGAGTGAAGTCCTTGAGAGGAAACAGAGATTGCTTGAGGTAATTGTTGGTGACGAGTGGTCAGTTGGTAAAATAGTAGTTCCTAGATACTATGGTCAGGAACTACTTAGTATAGTCCATGAAACGTCGTTGTCTGGTCGTTTAGGAATAAATGAGACGAAGTTAGGCAACCAATACTTGTCGTCAAAGTGTGCGTCTATATGTTTTACAAAAGTTATTCCTTTGCGGAATATTAAAACTGAAACCATAGTGAAAGCTTTGGTTGGGTTCTTCACACTATTTGGTCTTCTGAAATTGATACTACATCAGGCTTTAGAACGAATAATTATAGCATATTGTTACGAGATAGTATATAATTGGGAATTATTGTGGAACAGAAAGAGAGTAGGTTGAAGGTCTCCAATTATTGTTGCTTGCTGCGGGGGGTCAGTGTAGGAGTTTTTTTCAGTCAGGTAATAGAGTATTAGCTTTGCTACCTATACCCCAAAAATCCTCTTTAGGTTAAGTATTTTGGTCCTTATACTACTGACAAAAGGTTAGGGAATTTAAATTATAATATTAATACTTCTGGGAGGAGAAAGCAGAAACAACTTTGTCATGTTAAAATGTTAGAACAATATGTAGATAGAAATAGCCATATACATTATCGATTACTTTAGTAGTACTTGTCTCACACATTGAAGATTTGAATGAAGAGGAGAAATCTGATAGGATGATTTGAAGTCACTATTCTTCGCATATACTGCCGTCTGAAATGAACCAACTGAAGCAGTTGATTAAAGAAAATGAACATTTATTTACAAACATTCCACACGAAAAATTTTCCATGATGTCACCTCTCTAACCAGACTATCTGACGAAAGATATTCGGAATTTACGGGAAAATAACTTGAACCAAATAAAAGGGACTGGAGTTCACCATGTTTCAGTGCCGACACAAAATAACACTTTCCGTATGTGTGCAAATTACAGAAAAGTAAATGGTGTCACCGGGACGGTTTCATTTCCAATTTCTAAACAGGATTGGAAATGCCTAATACGTCACAAGAAATTGACCTATTGAAGGGATTCTACCAAATTCCACTTACGGAGAGAGAGAAAGAAATTTTTGCATTCGCGACTCCAGAACTTTACCAATAGAAAGTCGTACCATTTGGGATGAAGGTTCCCCAAGTTTCCAACGTCTGATGACTATGATAACATCTGAATAGAAATTGCGATGCATACATCGATGATGTCATCATCTGCAACGCCATGTGGCAAGATCATATAGAACCATTCTTCAAAAGATTCAGCGAAGCGAACTTGACCATCAATTTGAATAAAAGTGACTTTCATCGTGCCTGTGTTACCTTTTCAAGGCATGATTGTGGGACATGGACAAATAAAATCAATAGAAGCTAAGGTTACGGCTATTTCTTAGTAATTAATTGATGATGTATTTTCATGTGTATAACACCACCGTTACACTGCTTTGTGTACATGACTATATCATGTATTAATTTTCTTTTGCAATTAATTACTTATATGTTGGAAGTACATATTAAAAAAAAAAAATTTATTGCATAAATTCTTTTTTTTTTTCGTTGAAGGGGGGGATGTTACGGAATTATACCTCTTTTTCCTTTTTATAATGATTTAATTTATTAGTTAATGATCTCTGTTCTTATTCTAAACTGCGGTTACCATATGTGTATACATACGACAACCTTTCTATCGATAAATGGTCACACGCTGGTAGTGTCACGTGATTTGTCTCGCGCTCATAACCTAGATTATCTGTACTTTTACTTCATTGAAAACAACAACATGTTGATTGTTAGTTTTGATCTAATATAGCATTCTTGAGAAAGAAATTGTGTTTACTGAAGTAAATACATTCTATAGGCTTCCAAAGGCTTCGAATGCTGACAGGAACTACGTAGTGGGTTTATTTGATTCTGCGCACTTAGTAAAGTATATATAGGAAATAATCCTGTGATAAAATCATTCTTTACAGCTACTTTAAAGAGAGAGGTCATAATTGAATTTGCAGTTCAGTGTGGAAAATATATCTATATTTATTTGGAGATTCATCTATTATCTATACAGTACATTTATGAATTTAGTACTGTCTTCATCTGCAATTATACAGTTCCGTGGAATTATCTGGAACATTTCTAATACTTGTGAGATTCCAGACTTACAAGGATTATTTGGATTTATTTAGAACTTATCAACGTCAGCACAGTGCAGACTTTTCATTGGGAATAATACATTTGGATTACTTGGATTAACATCCGGAAGTGAACTCTAAAACAATTTAATACCATCAGTGACACAATTCTTGAAATCTTCAATTATTACCAGTTGTTCAAGATTATCATAATTGCCTTAAAGTTATTTTTAATTCTTTCACTTTGATTGTTTGCTGAATTATTTTAATTCTTTTAATACTTTAGAAATTAAAGATTTGCATTTTAATCTTGAAAGCTTGTTTGTGTCTTTTATCTTGTTACATTACCCCTAAAGTCGTAACACTGACACGGAACTATCGTTCTAGCCAAGTTTGACGTCTTACAAGTAGCCCGAAAATCAGGTCAAGATCAATACTCATTTGTCTAAACGTTGAATCCTCACAAAATTGTACGCTTGTCAAATTATAAAATCGTCAGTCGACCCTTGGAAAAAGTATAACAGATTGTCTACCAGAAACGAATGCGACTTACCAATCACAGCACATTACCTTATGGGTACCGAGCTCCAGCATGAAAAAGGAGAAAGTTCTAAGACAGGAAGATCATTTTGAGTACAGGCGTTCATCTGGAATGATGAATTCAACACAGCAACAGAGTAATGGGCCCACTGCTCACTACAAGTGCAATGCACGCGAGTGCGATGCTATGCCAATCTATGGATCGCATTCACTAACCAGCCTGGATACCACCACAACACCTTCAACCAGAATTACAAAGCAAAGAAGAATACACGTTTCCCGTAGCTTTGCAAGGCTATTGTAATTTTGAAAGTTGATTCAAGATATTTAAAGGGAAACAGCCAAAATATCTGGAAGAACCTATTTGCCAAATCTTTAACCAGAGCAGGATTTGTCTAATTAGGAAAAGGAGAACAAGTACAGTGTTTCAGTTGTTCTCTGAAACTTCACGAATGGGAGTGTACAGATACAGCTTTCTAGGAACATTTCAGATTGTCTCCTTGCTGTCGCCACCTTCCTTTGGTCGGTCCAACATATCATCCTCATGTTGGATACTTCATAAGTGGCGAGGATTCGCAGTTAACTATGGGAATGCGAGAAAACATTTACAGAGTTTGTCAAGATTCAAGTGAAACACAAAGAACAATTGCATCCTCTACATCATAGCCGTATTAACCATCGGTGTCTAAATTCTATAAGAGGGTTGATTACTTTGAAAGTGTTCAAATAGTAAGGCATTGATCAACTACCGACAACTAAAAATAGTTTCGATGCCACGACTTCTACCTACAAGGTTGGTGTGCTAGAAAGAATTCCAAGGGGCCAAGAATTACAAGATTTAAAGAAATATTAAAGAAAATAACTTTTAAAAGAAGTATAGCCTCACGAAGAGACTTCTTTACGACGTGTGGTGTGTGTGTTAGTGACCAGATTTCTTCGATATGATTTACCGGCATATTCCATTTAGCAAAAGTTTGACTATTTCCTCAAAAAGACATTCATTGTGAATGACTACTTTAGAAGAGCACATTCAGTGTCTACCTCCTGAGCTCGAGAAGGCATTTACAGAGTGTTTATCAAAATTCAAGTGAAACGCAAAGAACAATTTACACTCGTAATGAAATAGACTTTTTAATCATTGGTATCTGAATGCTATAAGAAGACTGATTACTTTGAAAATGTTCAAATAATCTGACATTGATAAACTGCGAAGACATTTTAACACTTACCATGCCACGACTTTTGTCATCAATGTTGCACCAAATTCCATGGAAGGAAGTCAATTACAGTGTTCAAGACTTAATGGATTACCAACCATTTTTAAAGGAACTCACTTCAAAAGACGAGATGATTCCTTTGAATTTTGGACAATGTGTGGTGCGTGTGTTAATGACTATATTTCTTGGATTTCGTTTACCAGCAGATTCTTTGTGACAGATTTATGAACAGGACATGCAAAGACGTGACAGCCAAAACAATATATGTTAAAAGTGCTAAGAACAGTATTGAATACGACCTCTGTACCCCAGTGTGAAGAAAACATTCATCGTACGTTATCAGCTCTTCATCCTTACCAAGATGTGAGTATAACAAATTGGATATACCAACAGATTTACGACTGGACAGATGTACATAACTGGACAAATCTTGGATTTGACACTTGGAAACAATAGGTAGCTGACTGTGCCAAAGACACTGGGTGTGACTGATCAAAGAAAGACAAACAAAGAAAAACAAGAACTTTTGTGTTTTCTTGAAATGTGAATATTTTTTGTTCTCTGACACCATGAAAAAAAAAATAAACGCGTATAAAATGTATAAAATGTCTTGTGTCGAGGAGGAATCTCAGAATTCTAAACACAACTTGAAAGTTATGGCTGCATCCTCCGTTGTCAAGGTGATTGACGAAAAGTTAGATTGTCAAAGTTGGGAGGCACTGTATCTTCACCATCCCAAGTGGTTCAGACAAAACCGAATTTATCAAACGTTTGATCGAAAACAAATCCCTTTTGTTCGATCGTCCTCCACAACGTATCGTGTGGTGTTACAAAGAGTGGCAATCGGCTTACACGTTACTATAAGAAAGTCAAGGAGAATCCATTTCGTTTGTAGAAAGAATTCCTCGCGAGGACGATGGGATCGTGTCTGACTTTAGTCAAACACATCTTGTCACCCTCAATGACATGTTAGGAGAAGACGAAGAAGAAATTAAACATTGGTTTACACGAAAGCATCGGATGTATCCTGAAGAACTGACACCTCAAAACGAAGTAATTGGGTTTGATCGATTGTTTGGAACGTCAAAGACCAGGAAAAAAGAAGTGTTAAACACCGCAGATATTGTTCGCATTGGATAATCAAAACGCACTTTTGACAAAGGTTATTTATCCAACTGGACGACAGATTTGTTTCCTATCTATAAAGTGGACGATATGAACGGAAAAGTGTTAAAAGGAACTTTTTAGATGCCTGAGTCACAACGCGTGACCACGAAAGAAGACAACGTGTATAATATTAAAAGCATTCTCGATCGAAGAACACATAAAGTGGGAAAACGTCGACTCCAGTAAGTGAAAGTTCGTTGCAAAGGATAATCCCTCTAGTTTCGATTCATGGATTGCCGCTTCACGAGTCATCCACTATAAAAAGAAGTAGAAGTTACCAACATGCCGTTTAACATTGCTGCATCTCATCTCTTTCTCAGGATTCATCTCTGCATGTACCAGAAACAAAATCACTGTGGGTGTGGTGTGGAGAACGTATCCCTCAAAATGAAATCGTCTATTTCTGCCATATCTTTGTAGTCAGTGGAGCAGCCATGGGAAATTCGAGTTTACAACACGGGAATAAACAGCTGTGGACTATTTTATTCAACAGTTGTATTGGTTATCTTCTTTCCAGTCCTCCGTTGAAATATACCTACAGTAACAACAAATGTAGCCTCGCCAAAGCCAGTCACCACTCCTCTTCCAATCACAGCAGCAGCCCCCTTCTGGAACCCTCCTTAAAAAATCATCTTTTGACATCGTGCGACTCCTCAGAGACCAGAAATATCGAACTGTGAATAACCAATTGTATTTAAAATTACCCAGTGGGAGTTCTATGGATATATTTACAACAACACATTATGTTGTTTCACGGCCAGATTACTTCAATCTATAAAATTAAAAAAGGAAGCTCATTGGGAAGTGGCTTTGGTCGAAATCATTCATCCGACTCAAGTCAAGAATGTGACTGGACATCAAACCAGTTTCGTCCGCGAAATATTAAACGAACAAGTTCAAATACACTTGGGAAAAATATGATCCACTCTCTTACGAATCCAAAACACCATTACAAGTGAATCCTTTATTGAAAATCTGTAGCACGAGAATTGCTGCAGGATTTTATTTTAATTTTCAATAATTTCAGCTATTTTCCACTCTCCGTTTAGCAAAGCATTTGATAAAGCTCGCCTAAGTATACAGATCGAGTGCCAAGAAATTGCTCATAGTCTTAAATTGGATTTTTCCGACGCCAAAACGCTGTTGATCAAATTTTCTACCAGTGTTTTTGCTCTTCTTGGTTGCAACACGAACATTGCACCGCAGTCAAAAGACATTAACAACAACAGCCGATTATACAAGTATTTTCGCAACCATATCGAATTGAAAGAAGGACTGAATTTGATGTTTGTGTACTCGGATGTAGTCAAGTACAACGTCGTAGGAAAGACAGCTGTTCTGTTGCTGAGTCATTCCTTACAAAGTGAATTCTGCCATAACTGCTTACGATGAAGGAGGAAACACATATCAGGTTCCCCGAGAATGTGTGCATCCTTATTATCTTTCCTGTCAGGAAATCGTATTTGACAGTGTCAATATTAGTACAAAAGGAGATTTTGGACAAAATATTGTATACCCGAAAGAAAACGTCACCACGAAGCTACATATTTTAAAATGATTCTCCAGCGAATTGCAGCAGAAGTATCCTGTGTTCGTAGGCGTAGCTTGACAACGAGAACATTGTTCAGAAGATATGTTAAAGTCAGCTTTCCGCCCATCTTGAAACCTATGGTCACTCGATGATTGCATGCTTTAAAAGATGCAGCTTTGACGCAAGGAAAATAATTTCTCCAAAACGTACTTATCGACCAACAAAGTCCCAACAAGCCTTCATGAAGCAGAAAAAAGAGTTGATTCAAACAGGAAAAGAACTCCTGGGTCACCGAGCCACCCCTATAAATTAACTTCTCACTCCTGTCTAAGACTTTAATTCCTCCTCTACGCCACAGCAAGGACAAGGCAGAAAGAGACGTCGAAAACCCTTGGGACCTCGTAGACACGCCGCCCACAAAATGAATAAGAAAAGAACAGCAATAAGAGAGTTAGACGTGTTTGATTACTGACTAAAAGAAAAAAAATAATGCATCGTGATTCTTGCAATTGTTCCAAGTCAAAACTCGATCTATTTGCCATGCCACCAACGATGATGACGATGCAAGAAGGATAATGGGTAGAATTGCATCCCGTGTCATCTTTTACCACTTCAGCTCCTATCGAATTTGAAATCAAAGAACAAACCGAAGATTACATCGATCTGAATAACAATTACTTGTATATGATAGACAAAGTTCTTAAAACTGACATCACTAATCTAGGAACCGATGACAAAGTAGCTCTCGTCAACAGTTTCATACATTCATTGTTCAAATAGTTAATTTGTACTTGAACAACAATCTAGTCAGCAGCAGCATGGACACTTGGCCTTACCGAACTTATCTGGAAAATCTCTTGACGTAAGGAAAAGAAGCAAAGAACAAACATTTGAATGCCTCGGTGGTGTGGAGACCTGAGACTATGAACAACGACACAGCTTTGATTGCGGATGATGATGGAGAGCACAATGTAGGATTTAACGACCGCCCGAAGAAAATCAAACAAAAACGTTGTTTAGAAATGATTGATCGTTTGCACTTGGACATATGTTTTCAAGACAAGTATTTGTTGAATGGTATGGATGTACGTCTGGGACTAAATCGAAGTAGTACCGTGTTCCATTTAATGGCTAATGCTAGTGAGTACAAAATAAATATAGAAGAAGCCAGATTTACGTGCGATGCGTGGACGTCTTACTTAAAGTGGGAAACGACATCAGTCAAACTCTGAGCAGAACAACAGTCAATAATCCCCTACGACGGGTGGAATTAAAAACTTTCACCATTGCTTCTGGACTCTGCCTAAACGTGTGCTCATTGTCATCGTCGTTAATCCAACCCTCAACGGAGCTATCCATCAAAATCCTTTCGAATTCCAACATTTCAACGTATCAAAGATATATGTCACCATATCCTTTGAACCTAACTTTGACCAGAACAATTATTTGAGATCTTACTAGACTCTGTTTGGAGCCACATGACAATTAGGAACCAACAGTAGCCACGGCATTTCGTACGACGATTATGCAGGCGGATATGCTTTGTGGGGATTTCATTTCACTCCAGACCAAAGCAGCGACGAAGGACATTTTCACACTATAAAATCACGCCAACTCCATGTGTAACTTCAGTTTGCTGCACTGGCTCTGGTGAACAAAGTGAGCATCATCTTGTATATCTTGTATGCAGAATTCGATGAGTCTGGAAAGAAGTGATTGTAAGAAAAACAAAAAAACAAAAAAACAAAAAAACAAACATGGAACACGAATCTATGGCGAAGAGAGTGTTTTCTATCTTTTCTATTCAGAACAACAGTAGTCACAGCACAGACTATCAGTGAAGAAGACGAGAAAATGTTGAATTAGAACAAAATTGTGTTGACTCGTTAATATTATGTGAGGTATATAAAAAGTTCTTTTTGACATTCTCTTTCTCTCTCTCTCTCTCTCTCTCTCTCTCTCTCTCTCTCTCTCTCTCTCTCTCTCTCTCTCTATCTATATATCTATCAATCTTTGAATTTCTAAAAACAGAATGGTTTTTTTTTTCACGTTCGCGTACCGAATCTGAGGGATGTTTACCTTCACGTATAAAGATGTGCGTTCATCAGTTGTGCCGTCCATCGTTGACTTGTCAGCAAGTATGACTAAAATTTCAAAACTAAGAAAAGCCCCGGTGCACATGCGCAGGGTAAGGCATCACTTGATCCATAGGAGTTTGGACAAGAAAACAAGTATTTTCCTGAAGATGGCGCAAGACCAATTTGAAGGAATCCTGCTAGAGGAAATACACAGAGAAAGACAAGAATAGAAAATGAAATAGCTGCAGCATCAGGGCGAAGTGGAGGAGGAGGAATGGAATATTATAGATACAGCTGAATTTAGTCTCACTGTTACAAAGAACCGTCCTTGCTGCGTGGTGAGACCTATGGTGAGGCCTAGTCGTCCTGGATATCGACGTTAACATTAACGGCCCAGGACCGCAACAACAAATGGCCCTTTTCATGGCCATCCAAATCTCTTAGAAAAGGGATACTACTCTATCATTGCCAATATATTATGTGTTTGTATGTCTTTGTCTTCCACAAGAAACTAAAACCCCTACCCCAGTGTGATAGTGTGATTGTGGATATCGTGTGTGTATAAACATTCCTACCCTTGTGTTCCATATGTCTCTCAGTGTCAATGATAATAGGTGTGTGTGAAGAAATAAAAAATAAAAAATAAGAAAAATATTTTCTTTTAGGTCCGCGAGATTTATCTTGACTTGTATTCTCTACTACACCTATATGTTTTCCTTCCGGTAAACGTCTCTACTTTGGAAGGATGTTTTTCTTCACGTCCGTGCTTACAGAATAAAAAGAGGCGCGTTAGCCAGTCTTGCCATTCATTGTCGATCCTTTGAAAAGTTAAGACGAGAAGAGAAGAATGGCTTGCCGACATTTCTAACTTGGAAGGTTAAGAGAAGCTATATCTTTGATGGAGAGAGAGGAGTACCTCCAGGATCGGGTAGAGGAGTGTTACCCCACAAGCGTCACCTGAAGAGGGAGACGACCTCTCTAAGAATAGCACAGACTTTTATAAGAGAAGTCCTAGACGAAGAAAAGATCAAGATCAAAGTAGCGTAGGCAGAAGAGAAGACACAAAGGGAGGGTCAGGGGAGATAAAAGGACTTCGATCGCCGCAATGTCAATAGGATGAGTGTGCAAGACAGGCTGCGGCAGAGGGAAGAAGAGTAGCAGTAGTAGCAACAACAACAACTGCACGAACAGTCCCCAAAACCAGAAAACAAGATTGAGAGATGGAGGCAAATGGGTCTGGTTTTGGGCTCACTGTCTCCATCAATCCGGGAAAGGGGGGGAGGTAGGGGTGAAGAATGGAAACAACGATGTACTGCATGTGGATCCCGATCTTGGATGTGCAGCCACCAATAGAGAGTGGCAACTGAAAAAACCAAACGGTCCTATTCAGGGCCACCCAAATCTCTTCGAAAAGTAAGATACTACTCCAATCATTGCCACTGTGTTTTTTGTTTTCATGTTTGTCTATGTCAGTTTGAAACCAACCAAAACTTCTACCCCTTCTTGCGTGTGATAGTATTTCTGCGGGTATAGTGTGTATATAAACACTACTATCTGTTGGTGTGGTGTGATAGTATGTGCACATGCAAGTATAAACGCTCCTACCCTCTTGTGTGTTTTAGCATGTTTGTGTGACTTCATCCTCTTTTTACATCCTACCGTTTTCCTTGGTTAGTAGGTGTGGGCGTTTTGGTCACTATACATGGTGTGTTGGATAGTATATGCGGGGTCTTGGATAGTAGATAACTAACTATATGTCACTACACACGGCGTGTTGGATAGTATAGTGTGGGGTATTGTATAGTAGATAAGTGATGGATAGTGGATCACTAAGTATTAGATGGTAAATAACTATTTCACATGTCCGTCTATACACATCCACACCAATGTTTCAACATAGATGCGTGTTGTTAAATTCCCGTTTGTCCCCAGACCACCATCCAATATAAACCTACAGCGTAATGTTAATTCCCGTGTGTTCCCATGGTGGCACATATTACTACTTATATAGCACAGTGTGATGTGACATTTTGGAAAAATCAGTTAAACTGGGCAATATGGTGGGCAACAGCAGAACGTGAAATAAGTTATAAGAATGTATATATTGGAGGGTTATTAACTTCAATATACTAGCTTAACATGAACTTTCAGACAGGAAACTTATGTCTGAATTCTCAGTACTATTGCCATATAATCAAGGATTTAGTCCAACAAACAACAACATACATAAATCTAAAATAATTTAACTTAATTTGTAAACTCTTTAATATTTCTCCTAATAATTATTTAAATATCTAAAAGGGACGAATTTAACTGTTGTCAGTGGACCTAGAACCCATAGTAAATTAGAGACGAAAAATGAGTGAAGATGGGATATTACGAAAGAAATTATATGAAGCAGACAAATGGTGGAATAGAACATGGTGGATACGATACAGTCCTGAACAATATAACTCACAAACAACACCAGAGGAAGAACTAGAGTGGACTTATTTCTTTCTACGAGTTACGAGCGGACTTTGCAGAAAGAATAACGTGTCTAAATAAGATTATTAAATCATATGTGACATCTATTTTAGGTGGTCAAGTACAAAATAGTATAAGTATTGTACAGTCTGTTTATACTGTTCAAGACACCATAAGAAAGTTACTTGAGAATTTAATCTTAGGTGAACAAAGTTATGAATCAGATGAAAACCTTACCACAAGATGGGTTTCTTTAAGCAAAAATCACAGAATCAAACGTTAGGCAAAACTACGCAGTTGCTGGTGAAGAAGTATTTTTAATGTCTAGTGATATGATGATACAAATGGATATTGTAAAAGGTTATAATAATCATTTATTAAAGGTATCATACTCATTTATACTAGGACGTAATCCTGCTGTAAATGCCACAAAAGAAGATGAAATGTAATAATTCGTCAAGAGACATACAATGTCATAAGACTGAAACCAAATGGGTTGGATTCAGCGAAAACAAGGAACAGAGTGTATGTGAATGAAATGTATATGATGATGAAGTACGGGATCCTACACCACAAATTACTGATGTTTACTGTTTACTGATATATATATATATATATATATATATATATATATATATATATATATAAAGAAAATAATAGAAATATACAATGAAGAAATAAAACTCTTTTAACACTCGAACTTGGAACACAATGTTCACCACTTCACACGTAGCGTTAGCGTCCCCTCAGAGACAATTGCGCTTGATTATATACATAAACGAGATACTGACACCCAAACTGGAGAACAACACTCTCTTAAATGTATCCAAAGAATTCACCTGATGATATTACCAAATAAATGTTAAATTATCTTGACGTTGTCTTATACAACTTTTGCAACTTGGTATTCACCATAAAGCGTATATGATTTCAATAAAATGAGTGGTGGTTCACATAACCACATGCATTGCTTAAAATTCAACATGCAAAGTTCGAAATTCAAAGTTCACAGTTCGAAATTCAAATCCTGAGGAAGAATTCATCCTGGGTATGCTCCACTCTTTTTCCCCGAACTTAACGGTTCCTAGGAGGGAGATCCATTAACGTTAGACTGAATACCGGTATCTTCTTAACACCAAGGTACGATACACCACATCCGTGTAGCCATCTCTGGTAATGGCTCACCTGTGCAAGGTTCCCCCAGCCACGTATCACGTCGCTAGGTTGCCAACTATATTGCGCAGCTGCCACTTATGTTGCCCAGTCGCCTTCTATGTTGCCCTATAGCCAATAATGACAACCTGCTGCCAACTAAAAATAAACCATACTGGCTAGTATAGTGCATTAAATTACTATTATTAAACTAATAACCAAATATATACATGCTATCAACCTCATCAAAATACAAAGAAATACATACTTATAATTATCGCAAAAATCACTTTAAATACATAGTGCAGTTAACTTTCTGCTTCGATAGAAACAGCGAACTGACTATACTCCATATCTCAAATCCGGTATAATTAACGGAAAAAGTCTAACTATGCAAACAAGCAAAAAAGTTGGAATAGTAAATTCAGGCGACATTTTCGACGTATGAAAACAATTAGAAATAGAATTTAGTTACAACATAAAATAAATCCATGCTTACCCCTATGGTTGTAGTAAACTGTCTGTAAAGTAGACACTGCCTGACAAGATCTCCGAATCGTTGTGCTAGCATATAGTACATACATCCTATAAATACTACCACACAAAAATAACAAGTGCAAGACCCAGGGTTAAAGTATTCACGCACATCATGAAATACAGGTATCTCGCTGCGAGTGATCTACAGCGAGATGCTGCTATTACTCGATGTCTCTTTTAAAAAAATAATAAAACTACACTAAGTAACTTTGTATGCGCCCAAAATACATAATCATCTCATACGACATCAAACTATTTTCTTGCCATATATGCTGTGACAATACTTCCCCGACACCCAAACCCTCCCAAAAATGGAACATTTTAAAAATATCATGGAATACAAGCAAAAGAAAATAGTCCTTGCTATTCTTCACCTGCAATACCAAGATTGGGTAACAAATATTGGATTTGCCAATCATATCCAACTCAATACTCTGCACCCACATTTTCAATCCATTTGATTGCCTCTATTCGAAAACGATAAGGTTGTAGGGTCAATGCCCAACGCATCAATCGAGCGTTAGCGACCTTGGCCTTATTTAAATACAATAGGGAATGGTGGTCAGTTTTAAGAACGAAGTCTCTCCCAAGAGATAAACGTGAAATTTGCCAATCCCCCACATACAGCCAGACACTCTTTCTCGATTACGAAGTAGTTTTGCTCGCTAGGCAGTAATTTTCTGCTCGCATAGGCCACGGGCAACTTTATCATGCCTTGCTCCTGCAGCAAAACTGCTCCTAACCCAGTGTCAAAGGCATCTGTCATTATAATAAACGATTTGCTTGCATCTGGTAGCTTCAAGATAGGTCCACTGATCAGCTTTTCTTTGAGCGTACAAAAGCTCTTTCTTGTGATGGTACCCCTTCCATGTAAAATCAGATAATGAACTAGCTATGGCTGCAAAATTTGGTATAAACTTCCTATAGAATCCTACCAAACCCAGAAACGAACGAACCTGAGTCTTATTGTCTGGCTTAAGCGTGTTTCTAATTGCTCCTACCTGCTCGGGGTGGGGTTTTAACTGTCCTGATCCACTTACCATATGACCCAAACATTCTAAATCTGCATATCCTATACATCATTTAATGGGCCTCACCGTGAGGTTCGCTCGCTCTGTGGAGTCTGTCGAACAGTTCCGTCAAAACGGAAACGTGTTCCCAAGTGTCTGTGTACACAAAATGTTGTCCACGAAATGTCTCTCAACGCTTACCAAACCTTTTAGCAATTTGCGCATCAAGCGACAAGAAGAGGCACTGGCGCCTACCAAACTACCAAACAGAATGGCATCACCGAAAACTGGTACAATCCCTTTTGGGTCGCAAATGCCGTCAACGCACGGGACTCCTCACTGATGGGTACTTGCCAATATCCCCTGGACAGATCCAATTTCGAAATGTATCGATGGCCCGAAAACTTCGCAAATAGACCCTCCATATCTGGCATTGGTTCCCCATCGAACACCGTGACTTTGTTTAATTGACGGAAGTCAACGCAAAAACGGTGTGTTCAGTCCTTTTTCCTGACTATGACTACTGGGGATGAATATGGCGAGTTAGAGGGTTCAATCACCCCTAAGTCTAGCATTTTACCTACTTCTTCGTCTACTTCCCCCCCCCCCCCCGCATATTCCGTCGCTATCGTCGAATTATGATAATCAAAACGGATTTGTAGCCTCTGCATCGTCTGAATATTCAGCAGCCTTTAGAACGCATCTGGCTTTTGCTGACCACATATCTACTAGCGAATGGGCTACAGCAGGCGTTTATAATAATGTTTGGATCAGAATAGATTGTCCTGTGGCGGTTACTATTTGGCGCTTTCAACTCGGAGGCAGATCAGCTGCAACTGAATACATCAACAGTTGGCGTCTAGAAGCATTCAATGACAGCGCTAACTGAACCACGCTTTACACAAGTACGGATACATTAGGGCCAGCTCTGGCTACGTTTGATATTGCAAGCCCTGGCACGACAAAATATCGCCTTTATAGATTGTATTGCATTTCTGCGATGCCAATCAATCCCGGTCTGGCATATTTTCAGATTTTTACGTTAGATGATCTTATGTAAACAAATATATAAGCTGTTAGAATTCGTGAGAATTGCACGCGAGAATTTAACACGCTGTTGTTTGGGGAAAAACACGTGGACCTGGTTTTTAATGACGAGAGAACTAAGACGTACTATGACAAAAGTGGTGAAAACAAAAACTGTATAAAAAGTGTTTGCGGATCCAGAAAGCGTAAAAATAGATGATATCATGCTCAGCCTTTTTTCGCTAACTCAGATGAGAGCGCCACAGTTGCGTGACAAGCTGAACAAATATGACAAGCTAAAAATGTTCAGCAATGACAAGAAATCGGCCAGCGCTGCTAGAAACATAGGAGTGCTCTTTAAAACCATACTAAATGAGTTGAGTGTCGGTAAATTACAACTAATAAATCTAACCAAAAAAATAATTAAAAAAAAAACAAAAAAAACTGAACAAAAAAGAAAGCAAAGATCTAGATGCTGACTACGCATGCATGCACAACCAAGTCTGGCAAAAAGAAAAACAACATAAAAACCAGGATATACTTCAGGATCAAGTCTACAGGCGGTATTTTTGCAGAGAGTTTGGTTTGAATTATGAGGACGGTAAAACTATTCTGGGAGTGATGACACTTCCTGATATAAAAGATCTTCCTAATAATCCGCAGCCATAACCTGAAGCAGAAAAGCCGCAGCCAGAGCAGCCACAACCTGAAGCAGAAAAGCCGCATCGTCAGCCAAACGTTCCTGAGTCAAACAAAGTTTTAAAAAAAAGGCTTGCAGATGGATACTATCATATTTTCAGATATTATATTCTGCACAAGTATGATGATAATATTCTTTATGATGCTAAAGATCAAGATGTAGGAGCATATTTTGATGCCAGAAGATTTGCTACTTCTCTTTACGTAAAACTACGGAATATAATAGAGGACGAAAAACAGCTGGAACCAAAAGCACCTGAGTTGCCAAGGAAAATTCCAGAAAATCTTGAAAAGACAGTTGAAGCGTTTTATCATGTTATCAAATACCATGCAAAACATGACCATGATGCAAATGTACTTTCATCAGTATTTGATTACCCAACGTCATGACCAGGATTTGACGTAGATGAGCTGAACAAAATCTACTGTAGACAGTGCCTGAGGTCAACTTTGTAAACTCACAAAAGGCTAGTGCTGTTAGAAAAGATGGCTTTAAACTGGATGATACCACTTTTTTACATTCTATTGTCGATACATTAGCAAGTATTTTCGTGACGTATTTGGACAGAATAATACTTGACACAATTTCTCCTGCGCCATATGTCGACAAGCCTAAGCTGGTAAGAAGAGCAAAATTGGCCGAAGCATATTATCTGATCACAAAATATTTGCTGCGACTAGATGTTGACATGAATTCGCTTTTTGCAGCCATTAAACTCCGGGAAGAACCATCGACCCAGAGAAGGCTACTGGCAAGTGTCTCGCATACCCAAGTTGATCGAGCCGAGACTCTAACCCACGCAGAGGTGAGATGTGAGTGATCTCTAAAGGCGAGCGCCTTAGACCACTCGACAACCAGGGGCCCCTATACAATTCGGAATTGTTTCGAAATTTCCATTAAGCCAGGCAATTTTCACCTAACACAGTGCTATCAGATTTAATATAACCTGTTTCAGGTTACAGGCGTGTTTTCATCTGAATTAACAAGTTAGGTTGAATTATGTATGCTGTATATAGTAAACGATTAGAAACGTTCTGGCTTTTATAATCCCGTGTGATTATTCTTTTTGTAGATAGATTCATACATGAACTTGGTTATCATATAATTCCATACAGTCGTTCTTAGCGAATCGCAGTTTTAATGTATGTCTCTTCTTTTAATATATGTCTCTTCTTGTGTACTCATAAATAATATGTATAGTGGTGTCTGTATCAAATCGATTCAGTTGTGTATATTTCTAACTGATTTCCCTGGCTTGATCCAGTATTGTTGGTTCAAACCAGTAGTGTTCGCTGTATAAAGACACGTGTGACCTGGCTCAGCGTCACGGGGATCAACATATCATGCTCCAGCCTTTGCGCGAAAGTAAGGTTCAGCTGGGTTCTTCGGCAGATTGGAAGGAATACCGTATATGGGATACTTCCCTGTGTTACACCTTATTATAGTGCGATAGGGCGACTTCATGTTCGTTATATGAATGACACTTTCATATCTGTCAAAGTGAACTAGACAGTTTCATATCTGTTATGTCAACAGAATGTTTTATTATTGTTCGTGTTTTCTTTTTTGCTGCTTGGGGTTTTTTATTTGCACAATCTAATGTGTATTGTTGATAGGCAAAGTGTGGAAACTTCTCAATATTTCATTTAGAATTCAACGTAATATTCGAATGACATTATTTAGTGCATGTGCACAACATCTGAGAAAATATTTGATTAATGTAAATTGTGTACCAGATCAAAATTTGATTTTCCAGCTAGATATGAATTTTCACATTGATCTACATTATAAATAAATATGCTATTTTGATCACTGGTCAACGTCTCTTCACTGATTCAAAACTCACTCAGTCTATCCTTGTGACACAAACAACTGTAACAGTATATTTATCATAATCATTGACATATTCATCAAATTTTGACTACGTTTAGCTTTCCGAAGAAGTAAAGCTGGACTAGGGGAAGTATGAAAGATATGCAAATGATATAACCTAAACTCCTACAAGTAATTAAAGGTTAGTAAAACATACCATTCATAATTTAAGCTTTTCCTCTTTGAAATACGTATACCTCGACAAAGAAAATGACCCGTGCTCACTCTTTGCAGTCCTATGTAGTCATCATTTTGGTGAGGATGATGAGATGTTCGTGTGAAATAAATGAGCAATGGATCTTTAGATAACATAACGATAAAAGTGAAGATATGCACGATTTGAATATTATCATAAAATGTACGTTGATTCATGGTCGTCTCAATAGAAGGATGGAAAGAAAATAGAAAGAATAGACTAAAAGATGAAAACAATAAGAGTGTATAAACAACTGAACATCACTTAAGCTGCATCACCCGAAGTGAAATGAGGATTCGGGCATTAAAACAAATGGGTTGTGTTTGGCCATGCCAAATATTTCGCGCTATTCAAGCCACTCTGACGGGGAATTATTTTGGAGCTTACCTGCTTGAACCTCTCTCTCTCTCTCTCTCTCTCTCTCTCTCTCTCTCTCTCTCTCTCTCGATACACACACACACACACACACACACACATATATATATATATATATATATATATATATATATATATATATATTTCGCGGAGTTAATTTTTGGCGATGTCCGTATTTTCCGTCAATACCGCCAAAAAATTACCTTCTCCAAATGTAAACGCTAATAAATGATCGAGAAAATGTCTTCCTCGCTTGTTTAATATTGACTTTTGTTTTCAAACGCGTACATCTAACACTTTGATTCTGATCTTCAAACCATCAGCCAATCCGTGCGTCATACAAGCTTCAGCCATCAGCCAGTCCGTGCGTCGTAAAGCTTCAACTATCAACCAGTCCGTGCGTCATACAAGCCGCAGCCATTAGCTAGTCCGTGCTCCATACAATCTTCAACCATCAGCCAGTCCGTGCGTCATACAAGCTTCAACTATCAGCCAGTCCGTGCGTCATACAAACTTCAACCATCAGCCAGTCCGTGCGTCATACAAGCTTCAACCATCAACCAGTCCGTGCGTCATACAAGCTTCAAACATCAGCCAGTCCGTGCTCCATACAAGCCTCAACCATCAGCCAAGTCCGTGCGTCATACGAGTTTCAACCATCAGCCAAGTCCGTGCGTCATACGAGTTTCAACAATCAGCCAAGTCCGTGCGTCATACAAGTTTCTCCCTCGACATTAGATACAAATTACAAATTGCACTGTATTTTAGTACAGAAGCTTTACCCTAAAGGGGTAATAAAGCTTTTAATTATGAAACATAAAAGTTTTAAGACTATTTCATGCGAGCTTTGTACATTTAATCATCAAGGTGAGAAACATAGGTGATGACATATGATATGCTCTCCTGACGTTTCTAGACAAAATCGCCTTTGGTGAGAACCATCATTATCCTCTACATTCACATGTAGCTTGAGAATATAGTTTATTAAAAGACGTTTTTGATATACTCTTGAAGCAATAGAAACCTTTGCCACTTTTTTTTAACCTAAATGCCTTTGGGGGAAGAAAAATGCCAGGAACATTAAAATTCAAAAAATCACATAATCAGGCGGCTGGTTCCTGCTGGTGTGACGCTTGTTATTTTGTGAAGAACAGTATTGAAATATCTGAAGAGGACCTACCAATTAAGTACAAGTATGAAGGCACTTTTACAACCTCATTTTTGTGAGCATTTCGTAATAATAATCATATAAAAATAACTATCAAATAGGTTACTTTGTGTTATGTGAAAGAGCATACAATTAATAAAACAATGATACAGAAAACTCTTTTCATAAATTTAAATGCAGAGTTGCAAGGATATGTCCAACGATTTAGAATTACCAAAACCTTGTATTGAACAATTCAACGGAAGTCTACAGTATTCAGGGGCTAAAATATGGAACTCACTTCCTGCACACATTCGATCTGCTGATTCAGTTAAATCCTTTCAAACCATGTGCATGCAATATTTCAAACCTACATATATGCAAACTATCAAGAAAAATGTTAGTTCAAGATTGAGTTCAGGGATTTATTGCATTTCTACTCTTAAAATTTATCATTTACTTGTTTTGTATCTTTTATATTAGCATATTTATAAAAGTATGTACAAAATGTTATTGATATATTATATATATCAGTGTATGAACCTCTCTCTATTTTTGTACCTAATAATGTTATATGAAAAAGTATAACACTGATATAAACTTTACCACATGCCACATTTGCAGAATAGCATAAAGGTATATCAAAGCAGAAGTGATTATAAACTGCTATGTATACATGAAGATCTTGCTTAAAATCATTTCAAAACATATTTGTTGGAGAGATGAAACAAAAATGTATACATGCAGTTAATTCCTCCTACTTTCATAATGTATTTTAGTATGTATTTGTAGGTGTGTTTACTTGTAAATAGTTATTTTCAAGAGAGAGAGAGAGAGAGAAAGCTTGCATGCAGATACTTTGCCTTTATACGACTGATATTACTTTGTAATTGTTTTGTTTTACTAGAGGGCCTCAAGGGAGATTAGTTGTATTAACTAACTGAGTTACCCTCTTTAAATAAAGACATTGTTATTACTATTATTAATTATTATTATTATTATTATTATTATTATTATTATTATTATTATACAAACTCGAGCCGAATCTATTAGCATTTGTTAAAGTATTGGTCACAAAATCTGCTTCATAAGCTATCAACATCATCCACACTATGAGTGGGTAGAACTAACATGAGTAACCCTGGAGTAACAACAACCACAACTACTATTACAAGCATAGTTCATTCATGCAGTGGGAGCGCGAGGGATGGGGTGGGGTCGAAAGTGTGCAATGCCTCCTGGCGCCAGGCAAATGGGGCGCCATTGGATTTTTTTTTTTAAATTTTAGCTAAAATTTTCATAGTATTTCACCATCACCTTAGTATAACGGGGGCAATTCTTCACAAAAGCTATATTTCGGATTTGGGGGGTGGGGGAGACAAGGGGGAGGTTGGCAACTGACAAAGTAGGTGTGCCACTAAAGAATATTGCCTCCGGGCACCTCGAAATCGTGCGCAGACACTGCATTCATGGATAATCACCTTGATCAGTTATTTCAACTGAAACCTCACAGGAAAAGCATGCACTGTTCTGTTTTAATGTGCATGCATCTGCCCATTCATATGTACAAGAAATAGTAAACCTGTTGAGATTGATCCTCCAACACCTACATTGCATCAAGATATTTGAACAGAACGGAATATAAATTTAGTCCAAATTAGATCCTTCGAAATTGATAATTTCCAACAGAATAAAGATTTGTTCCTTTTTTCAATTTTAGTGATATTTAGATTTTTTGTGTAGATCAAGTGATATACATTGTTAATAACAGCAACCTGGTTAATGTTTGCCATATGATCCAGTGATATACATGTTTAACCTGATCAATGTTTGCCACATGATCCAGTGATATACATGTTTAACCTGATCAATGTTTGCCACATGATCCAGTGATATACATGTTTAACCTGATCAATGTTTGCCACATGATCCAGTGATATACATGTTTAACCTGATCAATGTTTGCCACATGATCCAGTGATATACATGTTTAACCTGATCAATGTTTGCCACATGATCCAGTGATATACATGTTTAACCTGGTCAATGTTTGCCATATGATCCAGTGATATACATGTTTAACCTGGTCAATGTTTGCCACATGATCCAGTGATATACATGTTTAACCTGATCAATGTTTGCCACATGATCCAGTGATATACATGTTTAAATTGGTCAATGTTTGCCACATGATCCAGTGATATACATGTTTAACCTGGTCAATGTTTGCCACATGATCCAGTGATATACATGTTTAACCTGATCAATGTTTGCCACATGATCCAGTGATATACATGTTTAACCTGATCAATGTTTGCCACATGATCCAGTGATATACATGTTTAACCTGGTCAATGTTTGAAATATATGGACATCATGACCATATATATTGAATCCCCTCATTTGTCAGTCCACAACATTTGCTGTTCAAAGATGTGTTCCTCTCCTACGTTAAAAATGATATTTACTGATGTTGAAAGAGTTAACATGTTTTATTGAAAAGAATAAATATAAAAACGTTCTTTGTGTGAGGTGGTATGAAATTCCAAAGAAACAATGTTCAAATTTTAGTCATATTGGTTCAATATTCACTTAATAAGATCAATATTTGCCTTCACACATCAAATAAAACCACCTATATACGGTTTGGTAAGTTCAAAAGCTTGGCACTCAAGAAAGACTTTGAACCATCGGGCTATAACTTGACATAGAACTTAGGAAAGACTTTGAACCATCGGGCTATAACTTGACATGGCACTCAAGAAAGACTTTGAACCATCGGACTACAACTTGCCATAGAACTTAGGAAAGACTTTGAACCATCGGGCTACAACTTGCCATAGAACTTAGGAAAGACTTTGAACCATCGGGCTATAACTTGCCATAGAACTTAGGAAAGACTTTGAACCATCGGGCTACAACTTGACATGGCACTCAAGAAAGACTTTGTAATCTCAGGCCAGTGGCTGCGCGAGGGTTTGAGGCACCCGGGGGCAATGTTCTTTAGTGGCGCCCCTACTTTGCCACAGTTTTTATGTCAGTTGCCAACCTCCAAAAGAGCAATTGCCCCCCTCTACCCCCCCCCTCGCGCCGACACTGCCTCTGGCTACAACTTGCCGTGGCAATCACGAAAGACATTGAAATTTCTGTCTATAACTTGCCGTGGAAAACTTTTGACCTCTGAGACTATAACTTGCCGTGGCACTCAGGAAAGATTTTGCACCCTGGATCATAAACTCTTTCCTCATATATTTCAACAAACGATTGAACACAGCAAACCGTATATGCTCCCTCCATCTGAAGAATATCTTCGCATATTTTTAACGATAAATTCTATATTTACAATCAAAAATAGCAAAACAAATGACAAAACTGATAACACCGGAGAATGAACCTGGGTTTAATGACCTTACGGATCAGTTTCAAGACAAGTATATTTCTTCAGAATGAGAGAAAGGAAGATTTCCAATAAAATGTCAGCAAATCTGCTCTGTGTGACATTTTGTTAAGAATTTGCCTCCCTGTCATTAAATTCATTGTCTATTGTATGCACATCTATTAATTCTCTGTTCATATATATATATATATATATATATATATATATATATATATATATATATATATATATATATATATGCATCTTGGAAATTAGATGTAAGCACCGCTGGTAATAAATATAATAAATATGCAATCTGCACATAAGGAAGTGTTCAATACGAAACCATTTACAGGTCAAACCTCATTTGTTTTATAGTTTGGTTTCTTTTTTTTTTTGTGTATGTGTTTGTTTGCATTTTTTCGGGGGGGGGCGCAGTCTGTTAGTTTCTGATATCTGTTATCATATATATATATATATATATATATATATATATATATATATATATAAGTTACAAATTACATAGCAAATAATAACCTTTCCTTATTCACTGGCTCTTTGAGATGAATGGAGGAAACAAACAGGACAAAGCACGGTGCAGCATATCTGAGAAACGGGCCAAGCGCTTTCGAGAACTGCGGTTCCTTTTATCAAGGCGGGACAACAAAAACAAATAAGATTTACAAACACAACCTGTTCCGTTATTGAAATCAAAATCAAGGAATATATTCCTAATATATCCTAAAAAGCAAAAACTGTTTACTTTGAACTACAATGTATATACATTCGGACAAATCAGGCATTTCGATTTGGCAAGAACACTCTTCTGTGTATAACTTGCCCATATGTGGCCTAGTTAACTGGCTGAAAAAAAGAAATGTAGCATGATATGGCAATGATGCCGATATATGAGCACCCAATATTTTGTCCCGGATAATATGATTTGTACAGTTCAATTCTAAAGAGTACAGATAACAAACTTTAAAGATTAAGAATAAGATGATATGCATGTATGTATTAACGTTTAACGGCACCTCAACACAGTAACTGCTATATGGTGCCAATTAAAAGTAAAGTTCCAAAAATGTAAAATAGAATTGCACAAAACCCTAGGTAGATAGACACTCCCAACTAAATGTAAACATGACGAGGGAAATTGGTTTCTAATGTGCTTCCAAAATTAAGAATGATATGATATGTATGTATGTATGTATGTGTCTATTAGCGCTTATCAACACTTCAGCAAAATAATAGATATATGGTGCCAATTAGAAGCAAAGTTCCAAACATATATAAACCAAGAATTGCACAAAAAACCCAGAAAGGTAAAGTCTTCCAAATAAACAAATAAATGACCTTCAATTACATTTTTTTTTTTTTTTTTTTTTTTTGCAATGTGCGCTATAGACCCTGTAAATTTCACAAACGTCTGTAAATGTCACAGGTAACAGTAAATAAAGAGTCTGAAACCCAAAGACAAACGTTTTAAAAGTATTGCCGCCCTTCGCTGCTGAAATTAAGAAATAGTCGTTATCCATCCGTTCGTCCGTACTGAAAGCTTTTTCACATTCCATGGCCACATTTACAATTTTATTTGTGTCCAAATTGCGACGAAAACCTTCATTTTCAGGAGATCTCCAACGGTTTTAACGTTGAGCAGAATTTAATTCGTCCATAATGTCCGAAGTTATTTCCCTTGATAAACTTAGGTTATGCATCTATTAAGCTTGAAATCAGCTAAGATTTTCGACTAACAGGACCAGTTCGCAACTGAAATTAATATTTTATTATCACTTTGACCCATTTCTGAAGAAAAAAAAAAACATATACAGAAGTTTTGTGAATTTAGTCTTAAATAAGGCTTGTTGGGTTAGTACTACATGCATGCTTGTCACTATACTTAATAAAATTGTGGAAATAGTCTACTATCCATAAACAGACAGATCGATAGATAGACAGACAGATAGATCAATGAATCGAGAGACATATAGATAGATGGGTTGATTGATGGTTATTTTGGCAGCTAGATAGACAAAGAGATACTCTAAATATCCTTATGAAATATCATACGAGAGAAGCAGACTCAGCTGATATGATGACATATGTCTTAAACAAGTAAATAATATTTATCTTAAACAATATGACATTTACCGTTGAAACTGTACTTGCTCAACAGTTATTGTCACCGTTAACGTCCTTTGTGACATTTACGTACTCTACAATGCACTTTCATCAGAAAAGAAAACATAGAAGTGCCCTTGTGGTCAACGTGGGTAATCGTGATTACACTGATAAATACAAGAACCAAGGGGCCGTTCTGAGTTATTTTGGGAGCATTTTATTTGTACAGCGTATGCTTTTGCAAAATCAGGTGACAGAGCACTTTGAGCAATAATATCGAAAATTCATTCGCATAAACACATTAGGTATATAGAGTTTGAGAAATTGTCTAATGTCTGTATTGTGCCTATTTTAGACTACCGTTAAGTAACATGAGTTTTAAAGCATTCAATTGTATTGACATGGTCCAAAATTGGGCTTTACGGTATTTGTTAGGTGTCCACATATCTGCACCAAATTTAGCAACTAATGGTGATATCGGTTGGATGATATCAACTCAGAGACGGTGACTAAATATGATAATATTTTGGAATCACCTTGTTTATACGGATGCTATTACACACTTCATGTTGTTCATGTAATAAAGATAAGATTTAATAGCCTTGTACTGTGTAAAAAGCATATGTCACTATAATAAATGACTACTTGCTTAGTGACTTACATAGAGAGAAGTCATGCTTATGTCTCAGTTTATTAGATGAATGTATGATTAGCGATTTCCAAGTAATTACTTTTACGTTCTTCAAAGTAAATACTGCTGTATTATTCAAGTTACTTCATCAAATTTCATTGAGATTATATGTGTTCGATCTCAAGCATAGATGGGATACCATGACTACTGACATGCACTTTACATATATTAATGAAATCTGAAGAAAAAGTGGCAAAGTATTATAATAACCTAACTTTATTAATGTGTGAAATCGACCCGTTGGAATTCGATCTACAACATGGTACATTAAATCAGTAGTAATCAATAATTGTTAGTGTCTTCAGGTGATTGATTGATTGATTGATTAATATTAGCACATGGAAGACTATTATGTGGTGATGAAATGATGGTAAATTGCTTTGTCAGGAAGTACCAAGGCAGCCGACCAGAGCCGGTCTGGACAATATCTGAACCCAAAACCCTATGATTGCTCGTCCGGTACGCTAACATGTAGCTACTGCGTCTCCAACTACAAGGCAAGATTAGCAGATGGTAAATTATGCAAAAGTAGCAAGTCGAGTTCACGCATTACCAAAATTATTTTAGATAGCAAGTTATTAAATGGAAATAATTAGTTGACATTAGGCAATCTAGTGACTTAACTCAAACCAGGACCAAGGTAACATAGTACATCAAGAAAACCAAATAGGCATTGGACACAACACACACCAGGACCAAGGTAACATAGTACATCAAGAAAACCAAATAGTCATTGGACACAACACACGACATGCTTATTTTTCTCACATTACTCAGACCTATGAATCTTTGCTATTCCTGGCTTACTACGGGCTTTAGAACAGACTGAGTTGAATTACTCTTGACTTTAGAACAAAAGGAGACGTATGACTCTGGGCATTAGAACAGAAGGCGGTGAAGTATTCCGGGATTTAGAACAAAAATAGGTAGATAACTTTGGGCTTTAGAACAAAAGGAGGTGGATTACTCTAGGCTTTAGAACAAAAGGAGGTGGATTACACTGGGCTTTAGAACAAAAGGAGGTGGATTAATCTAGACTTCAGAACAAAAGGAGGTGGATTACTTTGGACTTTAGAACAAAAGGAGATGGATTACTCTAGGCTTTAAAACAAAAGGAGGTGGATTACTTTGAGCTTTAGAACAAAAGGAGGTTGATTACTCTAGGCTTTATAACAAAAGGAGGTGGATTACTCTGGGCTTTAGAGCAAAAGGAGTTGAATTACTCTGTGATTTAGAACAAAAGGAGGTGGATTACTCTGGGATTTAGAACAAAAGGAGGTGGTTTAATGAGTTTTAGAACAAAAGGAGGTGTATGACTCTGGACTTTAAAACAAAAAGAGGTGTACTACATGGGGCTTTACAACAAAAGAAGATGGATTACTATGGGCTTTAGAACAAAAGGAGTTGGATTACTCTGTGGGATTTAGAACAAAAGGAGGTGGATTAATCGAGTTTTAGAGCAAAAGGTGTATTCCACTGGACATTAGAACAAACGGAGGTGTATGATTCGGGGTTTTAGAACAAAAGGAGGTGGATTACTCAGATTTTAGAACAAAAGGAGGTGGATTACACTGGACTTTAGAACAAAAGGAGGTGGATTACACGAATTTTAGAACAAAAGTAGTTGGATTACTCTGGGCTTTAGGACAAAAAGAGGTGTAGTACATGGGGCTTTAGAACAAAAGGAGGTGAATTACACTTGGCTTTAGAATAAAAAGAGATCGATTGCTCTGGTCTTTAGAGCAAAAGGAGGTGTATGACTCGGGATTTTAGAACAAAAGGAGTTGTATGACTCGGGGTTTTAGAAAAAAGGAGGTGGATTACTCGGATTTTAGAACAAAAGTAGGTGGATTACTCTGGGCTTTAGGACGAAAAGAGGTGTAGTACATGGGGCTTTAAAACAAAAGGAGGTGAATTACTCTGGGCTTTAGAACAAAAAGAGATGGATTACTCTGGGCTTTAGAACAAAAGGAGGTGTATTACACTGGGCTTTACAACAAAAGGAAATTATGACTCTGGAATTTAGGTCAAAAGGGGGTGTATGACTCGGGGCTTTAGAACAAAAGGAGATGGATTACTCTTGGCTTTAGACCAAAAGAAGGTGCATTACACTGGAGTTTAGAACAAAAGGAGGTTATGACTTGGGACTTTAGAACAAAAGTATGTGGATTACTCGGATTTTAGAACAAAAGGAGGTGAATTACACTGGGCTTTAGAACAAAAGGAGATGGATTACTCTGGGCTTTAGAACAAAAGGAGGTGTATTACACCGGACTTCACAACAAAAGGAAGTTATGACTCTGGACTTTATAACAAAATTATTTGGATTACTCGGATATTAGAACAAAAGAAGGTGAATTACTCTGGGTATTAGAACAAAAGGAGGTGTATTACACTGGGCTTTAGAACAAATGAAGGTGGATTACTCGGATTTTAGAACAAAAGATGGTGGATTACACTGGGCTTTAGAACAGACGGAGGTGTATTACTCTGGTCTTTAGATCAAAAGGCGGTGTATGACACGGGGCTTTAGAACAAAAGAAGGTGGATTACTCAGGGCTTTAGAAGAAAGGGAGGTTTATTGCACGGAGCTCTAGAACAAAAGGAGGTGTATTACACTGGGCTTTACAACAAAAGGAGGTTATGACTCTGGACTTTAGATCAAAAAGGGGTTATGACTCGGGGCTTTAGAACAAAAGGAGATGTATTACATTTGACTTAAGAACAAAAGAAGGTGAATTACTCTGGGTTTTAGAACAAAAGGAGGTGGATTACACTGGGCATTAGAACAAACGGAGGGGTATTACTCTGGTCTTTAGATCAAAAAGAGGTGTATGACTCTGGGCTTTTGAGCAAAAGAAGATGGATTACTCTGGGCTTTAGAACAAAAGGAGGTGTATTACACGGGACTTTAGAACAAAAGGAGATGGTTTACTCTGGGCTTTAGAACAAAAGGAGGTGCACTACTCTGGACTTTAGAACAAAAGGAGGTGTATTACTCTGGGCTTTAGATCAAAAGCGGGTTATGATTCGGGGCTTTAGAACAAAAGGAGATGGATTACTCCAGGCTTTAGAACAAAAGGAGGTGTATTACTCCAGGCTTTAGAACAAAAGCAGCCGTATTACGCAGGACTTTAGAACAAAAGGAGCTGTATTACTCTGAGCTTTAGAACAAAAGGAGGTGTATAACTCGGGGCTTTAGAACAAAAGGAGGTGTATTACTCAGGGCTTTAGAACAGAAGGAGGTGTATTACTCCAGGCTTTAGAACAAAAAGAGATGGATTACTCTGGACTCTAGAACAAAAGGAGGTGCATTACTCTGGGCTTTAGAACAAAAGGAGGTTTATTACACTGGGCTTTAGAACAAAAGGAGATTGATTACTCCGGGCTTTAGATAAAAAGAGCTGTATTACTCTGAGCTTTAGAACAAAAGGAGGTGTATGACTCGGGGCTTTAGAACAAAAGGAGATGGATTACTTGGGGTTTAGAATAAAAGGAGGTGTATTACTCAGGGCTTTATAACAGAAGGAGGTGTATTACTCCATGCGTAGGAACAAAAAAAGGTGCATGAATCCGGGCTTTAGAACAAAAGTAACGTTGGACATAGTATTAGCTAAAATTGATGTTCTTAAAGAGCATTCAAGACTATTATTGGATTCTCTAGAAATACGCGTTCCAAAAGTTCTTGGTCCAGACAAAACTGAATGAAATTTCCCACGGAAAAGGCGGTAACCTACTCTCCAAAATTTGTGTTGGCAGTAAACAAGCAAGCCGCTCATGCAAAATGTGTTTCAGCAATATTTTGTGCGACATTCTATCAAAAGGAAAACGTGTTTCTTGCTAGTATGAATTATTTCTGAACTCTCTTTAGTTTTTTATGAAACCATTCCATAGAAATCTTATATGTTATGTAATATCAAGACTTGTACAAGACAATTTAGTTGCAGACAATTAAGGTTTACTATGCTTTAGATTTATGAGAACGTTTAATGAATCAAGGAAAGGACATTTGAAATTTCGTGTGTGCAGAGCATTCCATAGAAACGAAGCAAGTTGTGCTTTGATATCATATATATGATACTAGTATAGAAAAAAATTCCACCATTCATCCATTTCCCATACTATCATTTACTATAGTTTTGCTACATGTAAGAACTTACAAGTACAAAAAAAAATCGAAGGGAAAAAATTAAATACTTTCTTCCGCACAGAAATTGTAGCAAGGGAGGATGGAAGGAAAATACTTTGAGCACACAGAAAGCCAGGGGTCCAGGTTTTATACCTGGAGGAAACAGAGTTTAGTGAAAGATCCCACTCTGCTAACATTTTAGCAGGTCTCCTCGCAAGATAAGTTTCAATAGATCAGATAGAGGCGTTGCAGAACATAGGCAAAGGGGAATATGTTCTTTATACAACAGGAGACGAGCCAATTTTAAACGAAAGAGAAATTGAGATAGGGGGAAATAAATAAAAATAGAAGATGCCACACCTACAAAAAGAGATACAGAAAGAAAATGGTACACATCCATATTACTATACTACCTTTAGAAATCCCCACAGAGGAAATTATTGAAAAGTTTGAACAAAGCTTCCAAGTAAAGATCAAAAATTTTAAAATTGCAACCCACAAAGGTTTTGCAAAGATAGACACATGAGTAAGGATAATATAGGTGAACAATGAGGAGGCAAAAAAAGTACCAACCTTCTTTTATCTGATGGGCTTCCTTTTAAAGTCCTGGTACTACGGTTGGAGGTAAGTGGGCCACCTCGCACTGGAATGCCCAGAAGAAATAAATAAACAAAAGCAAACACCAGACAATAGCTATGCAAAGATGACCTCAAGAGGGCTTTCCTATAGTACCGATTGCATATGTGAAGTCTCTGATATAGATGAAGAAACAGAAGAGAGAGGGATGAGATATGTCGAAGAGGAGGAAAGAACTCAAGACAGGTCAATAGAGACCACAATGACATTACTCCAAATCGAGGATTTCCCACCCATAGAGAGGGAAGCCGAAAGGGATAAAGAGACCCCTATTGGGAAAGGAAAAACAAAAAGAAATAAACTTAAGAAAATCTTAAAACAAAAGAAAAAGCAACACCGGTACCTTGATATACGAAGGAAGAACCATTTCTTCCAGACTCAGAAAAAAAATCACTGCACACACACCCTCTAGAAATGAGGTGGAAGAGACAGTGATAGAAACACTAATAGAAATTAGATTAAACAAAAGGACAAGAAATACCACGGAATAAATGTGCAACAACAGCGCATTAAGAATTATGAAAAATGGACGCAGTCTTTGTAAAGAAAAACTAAAAGCTATACAGAAAACGTAAACGCTCACAAAAGTGATACAGAGCAGAACAAAGAAATCAATTCTGATACACATCTATCGCAAGATTGTGCATCACAATGTATGCTGATATAGTATTTTGACAAATACAAAAGTAAATGAAACATAATAACGGATACGTCCAGTGGCGTACTAAGGGTAAATGGCGCCCGGGGCGACGATGATGGCCAAAAGGGCCAGAATACGAGACCCGAATTTTTGTCAGCTGTTTTGGCACCCCAAGACCTCTGGCGCCCGGCGCAATCGCCACTCCCCCCCCCCCCCCCCGCCCCCCCGTTAGTACGCTACAGGATACGTCATTCGGAAAAATACAGCATCACATAAATAGAAACAAGATGGAGGATAAACTCAGTATAATTACTATACTAATTAATGGAGCGGATAAAAACAGGATAGACAAATATAAAATAAAACTAAAGCAATTATGACATTATTTTGTTTACAAGAAACGCATAACCTAAGTGAAAATTGGAAGCTATATATTGAACAAGAACTAAACTCTATTGCATATATGAACGAAAATAAGGACGAAAGTAAATCCGAAGTCGCAACATTAGTAAGTAAGTCACCTACAATGTGAAGATATAGAAACAGAAGATCATTTTAAAGGAAGGCTAGTTCATATCAAAATAAATAATTGGCACCTAATAAATGTGTATGTAACATCGTACCTGACTAGAACTAAATTAGACTTTATAACCAATCTCAATACCTGTATACAGCAATACTCCATGGAGAAACTAATACTGGGAGGTGATTTTAACAGTATAGAGAATGATATAGATAGAAGCACAAGCTTCAATTTACGTGATAGAAAAACAATTAAATATATTAAAGCTTTAATAAGAAATAACGAATTAAGGATACTTATAGAAAAATCAATAAGGACAAAAGAGAATATACCTACACTTTTAAACAGGGAGAATGCAGCAGACTTAATACATTGTATACTTCTGGGGAATTGGAGAAAAATATAAAGACATGTGACACACAAATTGGTGATAGCCGATCATTACCCTGTGCATTTAGCAATAACAATGTCTGGTAAAAACAAATGGGGACCAGGCATATGGAAACTAAATAATTCTATCTTAGAAAATGACCCGCACTGTGAGGAAATATAAAAAAATACTAGAAGATTTCTACAAACACGGGAACATCGATATTATTAATTAATGGGATAAATTAAAAACAAAAATAAAAATTATGTCCAAAAAGCTATTTACATGTAAAAAGGAACAAAATGAGTAATATAGAAAATGAATGTAAGTACATTATAAACAGTTTAAATACTTCCATACGTGAGAAGGAAACAGCAAAAGAAGTATACAGAAAAGTACAAGAATATAAATCCACGGGGACAAAAAATTAGAGCAGGTAAATACAAAGATAAATATAATAAAGCCAGAGGAATATATAAAAGTGAGGAAATTAAAAGAGGTAAAGAAAGCGATAGATAGGTTGTCGATAAATGGACAAATAGCAACAGATACAGAAGAAATAATAAAAGAATTATATACTTATTATGAAAGCCTTTTTACAAGTCAAAATATACATCAAGGAAATATAGGGGAGTATTGTAATAGTATAGATTTTATATTAATGTCAGAAACGTCAAATAATGAATGTGAACATTTTATCACAGAGAAAGAATAAGAACAAGCAATAAAAGAGATGAATAAGGGGAAGTCAACGGTATCAGATTGACTCACAGGGGAAATTTATAAAACAAAATGTAAAATGAGCTGATACCAATTTTAGAATTGCTTTATAATATATTTGAAAAATACTATGTACAAGAACAAAAATAAGGCGGAGTAAATCTTCCAAACTTACACACAGAAAGAAACGTATCAATTAAATAGACTAAGGAACTTGGAAAAAAATTAAATCATCCGTGGGGAGCCATTTATAGTTACTGGTTCGGATACACTTTAAAGCATATACATTTTTTTTTTTTAAATAATAAATAAATGAAAATTTTAGAATCTCCTTGGAGATACAGACATATCAAACAAATTATATTTAAATATAGGGACCAAAACAATAGTTGGGGGATAGACGATAAGAGTAAAGTACATTACATACTCAGAATATAAGAAAACCCGGAACAAAACAGAGCTGGAAAATGTACACTTAAAGCGGAATACAAAATATCGGAAATGTGGTCGAGAATAGACACAACTTATAAGTAATAAGTGATATTTACATACCTGCATAATGCATGGTTAACAGGTGAATATGCACTTACTAGGCAAATGATAAACTATATAACGCTGAGCCCACTGTGCGGAAAGGAATTTTACTATAAAAAACATATTACTTTACAATGCGTAAAAACAGAGCCACTACGGAAACCTGTAATAGACGTAATAAATATGGAGTCTGGAAACTATAATGTAGATTCGTTACTGTATATGCACGGGTTAGATAAGAAAGATGTATATAACAAAGTAATCAACTACATAACAAGAGTAAACACGCAGTGCAGAATAAAGATTAGACTATTTTAACCAGACCAGTATGTATGCAGGATGAATTATATGTGTCTCTCACGAGGGAGAAAAGTGATCTCGGAGCATAAAACAATTGAGGGCCGAGGTACGACAACTACCTCAGTGAAAGACTTCAGTAATAAAAGGTCTCTTCGTACCCTCCAACCTTGCACTTTCGCTTTCGTATGTAAGAAAGGAGGGATACGAATAGATAAAAATACCTCCTTAGCACCCTTGCTATGGCTTGCTTCGGAGACACTGTACTGAAAATTATAAAATAATGAAATAAAGTAAAATAAAATAAAGTATCAAATACAGGAATAAACAAATATATATTATGCATTAGACTATATAGAAGTTCCACGTTATCAAGTGCGCCCATGTCAGCCCACAATAGGAGAGGAACACAGTACAACCCCTGGAACGGAGGGGACGGGTATGTCACTCCCACTAAAGGAGTGGCGCGTATTCCGGTCCACCCCCTACGTCACAAGCTGGAAAAGTTCCACCCTTTAAAAAGAGGCTGACAAAAACACTAATAATAAAAGCAAGAAATAAATCAATAAGTACGACAGTAAATACAAATATATGGTGCAATAAAAAAAGTCAAAGAGCCCATCAAGGCAAATAATGATACAAATATAGAAATACATTTCATGACAACAATAGTATCCGCAATAATGATACAAATATAGAAATACATTTCATGACAACAATAGTATCCACAATAATGATACAAATATAGAAATACATTTCATGACAACAATAGTATCCACAATAATGATACAAATATAGAAATACATTTCATGACAACACTAGTATCCACAATAATGATACAAATATAGAAATACATTTCATGACAACAATAGTATCCACAATAATGATACAAATATAGAAATACATTTCATGACAACAATAGTATCCACAATAATGATACAAATATAGAAATACATTTCATGACAACAATAGTATCCACAATAATGATGATGGTCTCAACCATTACTAGATAGAGGAGAGACAAAGAATAGCCACTGGAACGGAGGGGAATGGGTATATCACTCCCACCCCCCGACGTCACAACCTAGAACAGTCTCTCCCCCTAAGTGATGTGGATGAGCCCATCCATGAACAATATATATATATATATATATATATATATATATATATATATATATATGTATATATATATATATATATATACATATATATATATATATATGAAGAAGTTAATTTACATTTACAAACAACAATACAGTATCGCATATACTCATATAAGCTTAACAATATATAGGTATCACAGATGTAACAGACAAACAATAGATACATCAAGATAAAAAAACATATATAAATACTAACAAATGCGATTCGATACAGAGCGTACAAACACACAGTACAATAAACACGTTTGTTTGTTTTTTTCTCCCCCTTTTTTTCTTGACAGTATGATAAATAAACAACTCAAAACAAATTTGATCCAAGGAAATGACAGTCGGGACACGTATACATAGCAAGGAAATGACAGTCGGGACACTTATATATAGCAAGGAAATGACAGTCGGTACACGTATATATAGCAAGGAAATGACAGTCGGGACACGTATATATAGCGAGGAAATGACAGTCGGGACACGTATATATAGCAAGGAAATGACAGTCGAGACACGTATATAGAGCAAGGAAATGACAGTCGGGACACGTATATATAGCAAGGAAATGACAGTCGGGACACGTATATAGAGCAAGGAAATGACAGTCGGGACACGTATATATAGCAAGGAAATGACAGTCGGGACACGTATATATAGCAAGGAAATGACAGTCGGGACACGTATATATAGCAAGGAAATGACAGTCGGGACACGTATATATAGCAAGGAAATGACAGTCGGGACACGTATATATAGCAAGGAAGTGACAGTCGGGACACGTATATATAGCAAAGGGTTAACTACACTTTTTACAACAAAACATACACAATACCTAACATGAAACGGACAGTACGTCGATCCAAGGCAAAGGGTTACTGATAGGTTTCGTAACAGGGGAGGAAACCAGCCGTAGAGGGGAGTACAAACCTGATATTAAAACAATAAAGCTTTAGACCCAGGAACAATTGGAAACCTGGACACGGGAATCCGAGCAACTACATCCCTACCAAAAAAAAAAAAAAGAAAGAGGAGGGGGGGTGCAGACAGACATAGAATTCTTTAAACTTTAGAATAATGCGGGTTACCTCACAGGCCTGCTAGTTTTTCAATAGCTAGAGGTCTAGAGGTGTCCACACAAATAAACACAAAATTTATGTTGGGTGCCCTAGCAAAACCACATCTCCTGTATTGTAAAACACTGTAACCATCGACAGTTTCCAGTCGTAACAATAACGCTGTATATGACATTGTCTACTTCTTGTATTTCATCAGACGAAAGAAATTCGTAAGTAAAATAAAAGCCATGTTTTCTATAAATGTTCTATAACATTCTTATCTTAAGCTGTATATACTTACTCCTTGGATTCCAATTTAATTTCCTCTTCCCATTCATCAAATATTCTCATCTATTACTGTCTCTTTCTTTCTGCTGTTTTAGTCATTCGATTTATGTTGGCTATGTTTTGTTATGGTTTTTTTTATTTCTGTTTTTTTTTAAACTTGGGGTCAGTGGTCTCTTTACAGGAGTCATACATGGCATATCACACCGTTTCTTGGGGGATTACTTAGGCGGGAACTTGCACAACGACGCCTTGTGTCATTTTGGTCTGTTCAGCCATATAAACACTTTCTTTCTTTCAAATTTTAACGGATAATTATCTTTACTTTATAATGCGAGCATCGTTGGGACTGCGTTGTAAGAAAATCGTTATGCACAACGTTGTGATGAAATCACAGCCATAAAACAATACTTACAAGTCCCATATATCCGAAGTCGCTAGGATTATATCGAATTATATACTTTGTGACTGTGAAAATGGACAGGTTTTGCAGTTATTACCGAGAAATGAAAATCTTAGGGAATCACGCCAAATTAACGGCATGGACGCTTTAGAACAAAACCCTGAGGTATGCATTTTTACGGAAATTAAAAGTCAAAAGATGATCTTTTGACATTCTGTTTGACTATTACCAGTAGGAGGATTATTATCTTTATATGAATAAAATAGAGAAATTGATCACATATCCTTCCTAGGCTTTCGTTACTGCCATTTGCTTCGTCACCGGTGCGTTGAAAGATTGTTACTTGTGCTTTCACAGCGTTGCCTGTGCATTCGAATCATTGCCGGTGCGTTATGACCAGTGCGTATAAACAAAGTCTACCACACGTCCTCTTTTTTCCGGACATGTCCTCCTTTCCGGTCCTTAAATCTGCTCTTTGTCTCATATATGTCCTCTTTTTTGAAATTTCAAATATTGTAACCCTAGTATAAACTGCAATAATTGGGTTCAGGGTCTGAATTTTTATCCCGAAATGTTTTATGAACTAAAAGTCTCATGTCTGCTAAATCAGGTAATAACCTCATTAACTGTCGCTAGATGGCGATACAGTCCTTTTGATCTCGTGCTTATGAAATTAACTACGGATCTTACGCTGTCTGAGAGATGTCTTAAATGTTCTTATGAAACTAGTGATGTCATATTGTAAATTTGTGCAGACATTGAGGATTTTACATTACTGTTCACTTCGAATAAGATTTATCAAACACTTCGAATAATTTTTATCTTTTGCTATCAAAAGATGAAAATTATTCGACGAGTTTCATAAATCGTTTGAAATGAGCACAAATGTAAGATATATTTTATCACAGGACCAAAAATACCGATATTTTTTAAGAAACCGGAGAATACTGTAGTGAAAAATGCCATTGAAACACATTCGGATGCCTCTGTCAGTACGCTTTTGCCTTATATACCGTCATTTGCGAGGTTATGTGTGTTATTATGCGTGTTACATGTAGAAAACATATATGATGGGCATATTAACCTAAATAACATATCATTCATGTGATAATAAGTGCCATGTTAAATATGATTCCAAATTATGTGTATTGTATGTCCACAATATGTGTATTGTATATCAACAATATGTTTATCGTATGTCAACAGAAGTTCGACAATATTGATTGCATATCAGCAGGCTTTGATCCTTTTACTCTGAGATTCCAGATGTGTTAAATGCTGAGTATCAAACGTATTTTCCTTTTTTTTAATATAGGATAGTTTTATTTTTTTATTTTATTTATTTTATGAATATATATGTATAAAGTAAAGCATATGTTTATTCGGTCGTTTTTGAATAGATAGAAAACTCGTTGACTCTTATATTTAGTATGCATCATAAATATTGTATATGAAAAAATTATATTTTAACTATCAAATGCACATGGTTACAAGACAATTTAGGACATTCCTCCTAGCCTAAATGTAACGATAAATTAAAGTAGCTCACATAAATTATTTGTATTTCACAGAATTGTAATCGACCTTACTATATTTCACGATTGTCGGAAATTACGCAAGTGGGAGGACTATTATGGACAGATATGGAGTTCTTGAAGCGGAAGCTAATTTCCTTGACAAACATCATTGACCCTTGCAAATTACAACTACTAGTTATTCTGCCTGCATTTATTCTCATTTTCTTGAATAAATTATCACATTTTGTGTGATGGGCTTCTTCGTTCCCGATCCATAACTGTTACTAGTTATTCTATGCCTGAATTTATTCTCATTTTCTTGAATAAATTATCACATTGGTGTGATCGGCTTCTTCGTTCCCGATCCAAAACTGTTACTAGTCTAAATATTCATTCCCACAGAAATATATGTTTTCCTTGTCAAATTAATCTTTGTGTAGACACTTATTCACTACTAATAATGTCGATAAATTCAAAAATGCATACTTATCTACTCTAATTGCTATTCTCAAAATTTCTTTAATTTTTCTTTACGTTTGACATTTTTAGTTTTGCATAGGTTTGCTATTTTGCTTTTGGTGGCATCGTGTATTCAATTGTTCAAAGCGTGTGTGTTTTCTGTGTGTGTGTGTGTGTGTGTGTGTGTGTGTGTGTGTGTGTGTGTGTGTGTATGTGTGTGTGTGTGTGTGTGTCTTTCTGTATAAATAATGTTTGAAGTTGAAGCTGACTTAATAATATTAGACCAATCACCGAGGAACTTCGCTGTCGATATAGAGTATGTCCCTTACGAACTCCATTATAACAGTAAAATACGCATGTTAAACACCAATGCTCAAACAAAATGCTTATCGGGTGTATGAAACACCGATGCTCAAACAAAATGCTTATCGGGTGTATGAAACACCAATGCTCAAACAAAATGCTTATCGGGTGTATGAAACACCAATGCTCAAACAAAAATGCTTATCCTGTGTATGGAACACCAATGCTCAAAAAACAAAAATGTTTATCGGGTGTTATAATTATGTAATTTATTGAACGTCTCATTTTGTCATCTGCCTCTCCAACAGTATATTGCACTTCGCCACGGTTTTCTTCTAGCGGAGTCGAAAAATATAGCTCTTATAATAGTAAAGATAACGATCGCAACAAAAGAACGAGGAAGAAAATAGAGTTAAGTATTGCTAGTGTTATATTTTTATATATTTTTCACACTGGAACACTAATGATGTACATTTTATTACATGAAAGATCCTCTTTCATTGTCATAATTCTCACACTGGAACACTAATGATGTACATTTTATTACATGAAAGATCCTCTTTCATTGTCATAATTCTCACACTGGAACACTAATGATGTACATTTTATTACATGAAAGATCCTCTTTCATTGTCATAATTCTCACACTGGAACACTAATGATGTACATTTTATTACATGAAAGATCCTCTTTAGTTGTCATTGTCAATAGATGTATTATGAAAGAAATGTAATCGCTACTTGTTATGAATGAATATTTGTCCAGCAACACTTGTTATGGTGGTCTCCATTTTCTTATGTATGTCGCTCTAGATTGATAGAAGGAGAGAAAGACTTCTTTCCGACCTCCCTTTGCGGAGGTGCCACTCATCGCAATGTTTGATGGTTACATCAATGAGGTGCGAGAGGGGTACCGGGTTCCAACAGCATAGAAAGTCAGAACTCTAAGATGTAGAGGCGTGGCAACTTTTATTAAAATTGAATAACACTCCAAATAAGAATTACATATATATATATATATATATATATATATATATATATATATATATATATATATATATATATTCTAGATACAGAAATACACATACAATTGTTACACCTATTCGAAGCTTAGCGACTTCATACGATTCTGTAATTTCTGTCTTTTTAAATTATGATGTAAATAATTAAATACTGAACAAGCCAAAGATAGCCAAAATAAACATATACTTAGAATATAGTAATAAATCAATATTTCGAACTAATACCAAAATCGTTTTATCGTAAAGACAAATTATTAAATGTCTGGACCTTAAATACCGAAATATCATTTTTTGTAACTTAAAGGTATTTTATTTCTAAATTAATTATCAAAAGCATGAAGTTGGCAGCAAATAGTTTTAACAATAATTCACTATTACAATTACAATACATACAAATTCCTAATAATATCTACACAAGCTATAAAACATTATAATTCATAGTTAATATTAAAGAATAAAAAGAACACACATGTTTCAAGAGAGAATGAAATACTTTCCAGCACTTAAATGTATTGAAGTACTAAAAAAATAGTCTTTTAAAATATAGTAAAACATTTTTGTCTTACCTGCAAAGGAAGTCAGAATTCTAATATGTAGAGGCGTAGCAACTGCTCTCGAGCTTTGGGGGCCGTTTATATACAGTTCTTGGTCAAGGAATGCGCAACCTGCTCCATAAAAGGCCAGGGGTTAGGGTAAGACAGACTCACCCTCGTGCTCTGGAGTCGCGATATTTTACGAGATCTCTGCATAACGCATTCCTTCTTCCAAAAATGGTCTTAGTCTGGATAAAGCTCACGTCATTTTTACATCCGATTTGCTGACCTAGCTAAGATACACATAACCCTCTTAACCTAAGTACATGTGGAGAAATTTGCTAGCATAAGCACAATCTTGCCTGTATGATCTTTTACCTGTGTAGTGTTAGTTAATGCTGGTGTTACTACTTACCGTAAACTATAGGAAAATTCAGTGCATTCTACTTTTGCAATGTAAAGTATTATAGGACTCAAGCACTGCAAATTCTGTTGTATTAAAAATTATATAAATTTGAATTATAAAAACCAACAATTGTCTTTATAAAAAAAAAATCCTTGCAAATTCAATCGTAGCAGATGCAGCATGATAGATGTTGACAACATAGCTTTGACTCAAACCTTATACTTCAGAGCACGTGCACGTGCACGACATAAACTCTCGGACGGAAAAAACACATTGATGTATATTCGATTATAGGCATGCATTCTCTACAGTTAATGGCATCCACAAGAAGTAGAACATGATAAATGTTGACGAAAAAGCTTGTATTTCCAATTAAATAAAACGAATCCATCATGTCTTCGAACAAAACTTATTTCTATTATACTAGTTTTATTGGTCTTACTGCTGTATTCGTGTCTCATATAGACTCTACTATGGAATAAATATTGACAAAGTATTGTCTATCATTTACAAGTGCATTTTGATAGGATCCTTAAAAGGTATGCCGTGATATATATAAACAAAAAAAAAAGCTTCCGTTTACAAATGTTGTTATTTTAAAAAGATGATGTGGCTCATGAAATATGCCGAAAATATAGTCCGAATCGATAAAGTTATAAAACGACTGCCGCCGTTAGGACAAAGACAACTTTATTCCCTATATATGATTCCATCAGCCCAGTTGCCAGATACAATACCTGGTATTTTGGATTTATTAGGTTAATACGGACGGCCATATTGGATGACGGTTCAGCATAGTATTTTTAAATTAAAAAAGCTTGATGCCAGCATGCTTTATGCAATAACTGGTTAAATTGTTGCGGTTATTATGGAGAATGATTTTTGTGTACACATTTTAGTTCATCCGACTGTAGGGCCAAGCATGCTTATGGATGGCTCTGTATTCATCCGGCTGTAAGGCCAGGTATACTTATGGATGGCTTTATATTCATCAAGCTGTAAGAGCAAGTATGCTTATGGATGGCTCTGTATTCATCCGGCTGTAAGGTCAAGTATGCTTATGGAATGGCTCTGTATTCATCTGGCTGTAAGGTAAAGTATGCTTATGAATGGCTCTGTATTCATCCGGCTGTAAGGTCAAGTATGCTTATGGAATGGCTCTGTATTCATCCGGTTGTAAGGCCAAGTATGCTTATGGATGACTCTACATTCATTCGGCTGTAAGGCCAATTATGCTTGTGGATTGCTCTATATTCATCAGGCTGTAAGGTCAAGTATGCGAATCAATGGCTCTGTATGTATCAGGCTGTAAGGCCAAGTATGCTTATGAATGGATCTATATTTATCCGGCTGCAAGATCTACATGTTACGAAAAACCGCTTGACCACATTGCATCTAATTGTACAGACAACATTCTAGCATCATATCATTTCAGTTTCTAACAACGGTTTCTCTGCCATCAAATATTTTTGTTGTTATTTTTTAAAAAGGACGTTTTTTTCTAAGACTAAGCTTCACTGCGTTTGAGTAAGCTTGTTAGAATGTCGTTGCACAAAGACCTTTAAAGACCACTCTGTCGGATTGGCAGGACAAATCTCACAGATAATATATTTCTGAGTCAGATTACTTAGCCAACTTCTTTTGCCTTTGGCTGTAAGACCGATTTTACCTAAGTGAGATATCGGAAGCTCACTTTGGCCACCTATGTTGCTTTAATAAAAGATGACCATATTTGATGGCAGATCAGCATCATTTGTATAAATTGGAACAGTTTGGTGCTTGAATATGCTCTATCAAATCTGGTCAAAAATTATGTTGTGTTTTACTAAGACACGATGTTTGGGGCTTCGTTGTTGTTAAAACAGCCATATTTCCAAGTAGATCGACATCGTTGTTACAACACTGAAAGGCCGTAATAGCACAAGCATTATTTTGCCAAATTTGGTTAAGGTGTTTAAGGGAATTCTTTTGTTTGATAATATTTTTGTTTTAATTTTAGTAAAGGTGGCCATGAAGTGAGTTTTCTTTTGTGACAGGTATTGTTTGAAATCTTATTTTTTTATATCTGATGAACACGTTAATATAATGAGGATTAATAAGAGTTCATCCCATTTCATTAGTTTCATGGGGCATTCAGTATTTACACAATTTGTGTATAAAGGCAGGCGAAGCTTTAGTGTATGTATTTAAAAAATTACTTTGGAAACGAAAATTAAATTTTCGGGGGGTTGGGTGGGTTGAAAACAAAATTCCGGGCCTCAAATGGTTTGAAAAAATATTCTTGCGCTGATATATATATATATATATATATATATATATATATATAGTTGAAGAAAAAAATAATATCCTCGCTCGAAAGAAAATCCAAGCACCCCCCTCCAATTAAATAAACAGTCGGTTCCTTAAGCTTCTTTTCATTCCCTATTCATCAGAGGCCTCTCACAAAATCCGAGTCCTTTGATCTCGCGAGCTGAGCAACTGGTTAACCCAGATATAGTTTTGAAGTGTGAACACCTGTTCGTAATCCTTACTATGCAGTCAGTCCTCTATTTCACAATCATAATTCAGCTGTCAATTAGTAGAAAAATTAGTGTTTTGTCATGGTGCATAATACAAAGATCAGTTTGTTTTTTTCGTTTTTTTTTCTTTTTTTAAGTGTCGGATATTATGTGATTATTTAATTTATTGGAATGATTTAAAAAAGTGAGCATTTATAAAGAAATCTTGTGTGGAACATAACTTTGTGAGAGAACAACATATACAGGTATTTTATAATTTTGTGGAAGAGTGCGCCAAACTAAATCTGTTGATAATAATAACAATAATAATGGTATTCGGTGCATGGTATTTGATAACTATATCAATCAATGTTTATCACAGTCTCCCTGTTTCTGTCTCTCTCTCTCTCTGTCTCTCTCTCTCTCTCTCTCTCTCTCTCTATATATATATATATATATATGTGTGTGTGTGTGTGTGTGTGTGTGTGTGTGTGTGTGTGTGTGTTTGTGTGTGTGTAAGGGGACAGTTTAAGCTGTGCATGATGACTATTCAGAAAACAAAATTTGTGAGTGGTCTTAATGAGTAGATGATTCTTAAATGCAGGTATATATGTATTGATCTATGTTTAAGTGAGACCCATATGACTTGGTTTTCATACACGTGTGATCCTTATATATTCCCTTGTATTAGAAGACAAACAATTCTATAATCGTACTCATAACGATAATGATATCAAAGAATTTTACAAAATCAATATTATGTGGATGCAGCATCACAGCGACTCCGTTGAAAATAGTACAAATAATATTGCATTTGACAAATCTAATTTATTTCAGAAAACTTCTACGCATTTGGTATCTTTCTGAGTTTGATTTAAGTGGCCAATGAGTGGATGCTGCTGAGATGACTGACAAATGATGTGAGCAGCTTGGAAATTGTACGGTCTCCCTTCTAGTGATATAAATTGCATCGCTCTGCTAATCTCCTACATTGCTGCAACGGTGCACAGAAATATTGGTCTTTCGCCCCTACAGGTGCACAGAAATATTGGTCTTTCGCCCTTACAGGTAAGTCAAACTTAGAATTTGAATCTTTTTCGTTTAGAAAAGTATAACTTAAATATTGATATGATTTTCTGGAATCATGTCTTTTCAACATATAATGCCATGTTTTAAATCTGCCATAGTTTGTGAATTTTGTGTACTGTATTAAAGTTGCTTCGGTTCATCAAATCCTCCATATTCATTTCATATTATTTAACTTTACTCAATAACTTTATTTATTTATTTTTTTATTTTTTATTTTTTTCTATATATTTTTTCTACTTTTCTTCATTCATTTAAAAATAGTTTGTATGTACTCAAGTTATTTCTATTTCGTTAATTTTTATCTTATTTTGATGTCAGGGAATTATTTTAATCTACTTTGCGGTTCGAAGTGTGGACGTTATATTTGTAAATCTTACATAATATGCATATATTTATTGAAATTATAATGAGTTTGAACAATCTTTTATGCCATTTAAGAAATTTTATACTGCCAAAAGACCCTTTTAGTTAACATAAAATTATGTATTTATAGCTAACTTTAAACATTGAGTGTAAACTTCGTGTTTTCAAATATTCCATTTCTAGTATTGTATTAAGAACATGTTAATACGAATTTGGTGAAAACTATACCGTATTCAATGATTAAACTCTAGTCCGAACTAAATCACAATCCAAACCATGCGTCAGTCAGTTTGCTCAGCTTCACTCTCCTCTAGTGACATCAACTTTTTAATTGTATTATTATTAATTATTGTTATTATTAGTATTAGTAGTAGTAGTAGTAGTAGTACATTTTTCCACCATCTTCCCTTGTTATGTAAATACGTTCATATCTTTGTTTCTCTAAGTGGAAATTATATCCATGATGGTAAGCTCGAAGTGAAACAATGCATAGCTACAGAAGTCGCCCTTATAACCGAATATGGCAATGATGTACATAACTAAGTTACGCCAGGCAGTATAATGATGTAGTTCTCCTAGCTTGCACCCAAACTTATTTGCCTACTTCATAGATAGATAGGTCCCTTTCTAGTCATATTGTTATTTCTTCCGTTATTTTGCTCTTTTTATTTCTTAGTAGTATAAACCGTGTCGCTATTCTGAATAATTTTACTTCTCTGTGCCAAAACGTTAATACTTATTTGCTATATGCTTGTCACTTTTTGTGTCTTTCTGTGTGTGTGTGTGTGTGTGTGTGTGTGTGTGTGTGTGTGTGTGTGTGTGTGTGTCTGTCAATGTTCTTTATTGTCTCCTGAGGAAGAGCTTGCATTCGGTTGAAACGTAGGGAAACTTTGTATTTCTTCCCTCGCCGTTTTCCAAGTTTTGTGTCGTTATATGTGACTAACATCTGACACCTTAGCTTACAACCTTACTTTGAGCTCACACAAACTAATTAAACAAACAGACTTAAAGACCTAACCTACGCATGCACACAAACACTATGATACTGATGACGCTGAATTATATTATGTATTAGACAATACCCATTCCACACCTTAACTGGCACACACATCAATTTCACGCAGTTTCAGTGAAATAGTATTATCTACAAATACATGAATATAATAGAAAGAATGCTGGCATAAATCATCAACAGGTATGAGTAAATATAAAAGTAGTTTGTCAACAGATATGATAAATGCACATAAAGTTCATCAATATATATTATAAATGTATAGTTCGTCAACAGATATGATCACGGTATAGTTCATCAACAAATATGACCAATGAATAAATTGTCATTCATATAGTGACATTGACATTTTATATATTGTCATTCATATAGTGACATTGACATTTTATATAGAAAAGACCAAACAGTATAGTGTTCATAAACAAATATGATGGTGCTAGTCTATGACGTGCGCGCGATGATCAAGAATATTCCTAATCCATCACTCACAATGAATATCACAGGAATGATTCCATGTATTTAACTTCTCCCGGCCTGCTGAAAGATGCCCCGGGAACCTTGCTAGTACACAGACCCGTTAGTCCAGGAACCTTGCTAGTACACAGACCCGTTAGTCCAGGAACCTTGCTAGTACACAGACCCGTTAGTCCGGAACCTTGCTAGTACACAGACTCGTTAGTCCAGGAACCTTGCTAGTACACAGACCCGTTAGTCCAGGAACCTTGCTAGTACACAGACTCGTTAGTCCAGGAACCTTGCTAGTACATAGACCCGTTAGTCCAGGAACCTTGCTAGTACACAGACTCGTTAGTCCAGGAACCTTGCTAGTACACAGACCCGCTAGTCCAGAACCTTGCTAGTACACAGACCCGCTAGTCCAGAACCTTGCTAGTACACAGACGCGTTAGTCCAGAACCTTGCTAGTACACAGGCCCGTTAGTCCATTGGCGCTTCATATTGAGTCGACCAGTATCATCCGTCCCCATCGTCACCGAAGTTATCATTAACAACGATATCCCGGTTCAACAACCACACGGAGTTCAACAACTCCCCGAAACAGCTAAAACAACAACACCTGAACCGTGAATTACACGAGTCACACCTCAAAATGTGTTTAAGTACGAACACAGTGACGTACATTACCCATGCGTGCACACGAACTGACTTTGTAACACAGTAATCTATTCTTCTATAAGAACGACTGTATGAGATTAGGAATATGATAACCACGTTTGAACATGAATCTCTACAGAACATGAATAATCGTACTTGATTATAAAAAGCTCAGACGCTACACATCTTTTACTGCATAAAACATATAATTAAATTCAAATTGTATATTCAACTACAAATATGTTTAACCTAAAAAAAAGACTATATTCTGTATGCTAGCATGGGGTCATGTAGCATAGGTCTGTCTTTCTAGAAATTAAGAATAAATTCCAAAACACTCAGTTAATTAAACAATTTTATTACATACTGAGGATAACAATTTTATTACATACTGAGGATAACAATTTTATTACATACTGAGGATAACAAGAAAGAAGGCTTTACATTTTCACGTACATCAGTTTTATTACATACTGAGGATAACAAGAAAGAAGGCTTTACATTTTCACGTACATCTACAATTTAAGTGATCACGTCCACGACCGAAGAACACGGAGTAAGCGGACCCTACTGCTGGCACTTTGCACGTGCTGCAGTCAGTGAACAAAATTCGCTATTTCGTAACTGCCAGAATTAAAACCATACACCATGGGTAACGCTGTACATATGTTCATATAAAACAAAGGTATTATAGTGCACACAAATCATATAACAATACCACCACCACCCACCCCACCATCTTAAAGAAAGTCGCAACATTTTAGAAAATTTCACAGAATATGAGCAGGAAATATATACTGAAACCTCTATTTACATTACTGGGAACACAATTGGAAAAAAATAAAATGCCACGACACTTTGAAAAACGTAATGTGCTTAAGTAATCGGCCTCTACATTTTTGAACACCCTGATAGCTTCAATGTGGAAGTGATACGGCTGCAAAGTCAGCGCCTAACGCATCAATCTTGCGTTAGAGACTTTTTCAAGGGCAAATTTCGTTCCGAAAAGGTATGTATGAAATTTTCCTGTTCAATTTTCTGCTTTCACAAGCGATGGGTTACTTAACCCTCTCTTGTTTCTGTAGCTGCTACTAATCCCGTGGCTGAGACATCAGTCCTCAACAAGAATGATTTATTCAACTGAGGTAACTTTAGAATTGTTGTATTGATCAGCTTTCCCTCAAGGGACTTGATAGCCCTTTCTTGGCATGAATCACAAGACACGTTATTGGGTTGCTCTTTTCTTGTCAAGTCCGTGAACGGACTAGCTATAGCGGCGAAATTCGGAACGAATTTCCTATAAAATCCTACTAGTCCAAACAACTATAGAACCTGTCTGTAGGTATTGACTCTAGAAGCGTCCCTAATCGCTTCAATTCTGTCCGGGTGGGGTTTCAACTGCCGTGACCCACTCACTAGGTGACATTTTAGCAATTCAAGTTAGAATCTGCAATACTGCACTTAGTGGATCTCGCTTTGCGGAGTTTGCCGACCAAATTGATCAATACGGTAGTATGCTCTTGTCAGGCATGCGTATACCCAAGAATATCCTCAACAACACTGTCTACATTTTTCGTGCCTTATAACAACTAGCACGCGAGACGACAGCAGGTAGCACAAACGTTAATCAAACCGAAGAACACGACTTTAAACTGATATAACCTTAAAGGGGTCGCAAATGCCGTTAACGAGGAGGCATCATCAGCGATGGGTACCTGCCAATATCCTCTGGTACGACCTAATTCCTTATTTCGAAATATATTGGTACCCTGCCAATTTTGGAAACAATCTCTCGATATTTGGCATCGGTTTCGCGTAAAAACACGGTAATTTTATTTAATTGACGAAAGTCTATGCAAAAATCATTTGTTCCATATTTTTTTCTCACCAGCATCACGAGGGACGAATATGGTGAGTTTGAGAAATTTCAATCACCTCCCACCCCCACTCCACAAGGTCCAACATCTTCTTACCCTCTTGATGATTGTCTCCAGCGAAGTAAAGGGTATTTGATTACCTTTAAATATAATTCGTTCTGATGTACTTAAATTTAGCTCGCGCTGTATTAATCCGATATGACCTGGTCTGACTGTAAACACGTCTGGGTATTTATGCAAAAATCTCCCTCATTTATCGACGATAGTCTTTTGGTAAATCGGAGCAAACCTTACCTTTTTTCAAAATATATGGGGTACTACCTGAATGTCTGTATTGTTGTCTTCTTTTAGTTTGCAACCTGGCTCGTCTTCAATGACCACAGTACAAAATACGTTCAATACCCTTTTTCTACCTCTGCCTCATACCTCTCTCCTTTTGTTTTAACATATTGGCATGAAATATTCTGAATCTATTCCCATGTCTATTCTGTAATCCATTTCACCCTTCACCTCCTTAATTTCATTGAGCCCTTTCAATTGGACCAACAGCTAGCAATGAGAAGTACTGACACTGGATCCCCTACTTAAAATGTTCTATTTCACGTTCCGCGGTTGTAATGTTGAGCATACTTTGAATCCGACTTTGCGAGCTCGTCGTGTGCCAGCCGACGTGTATCTTCAAATCTTTCGATTAAGTCAAAGCCGTATTCGTATGTCGTTTTTACTTTTTTTTTTTTTCTCGACATCACAGTACTTCAGTTTTCGCGGAATCCACATAGAACTACAAATTGTCTAACGAATTACAACTCGAACGGCGAAAATCTCAGGCTTTCGTGCGGTACTTCGTAATACACGTACAAGGTCGGGTTTAAATATAGGTCCCAATGCGGTCTCTCTGCGCACATCCGACGAAGCATTTGTTTAGCTTCCTGTTAAATGTCTCGACAAATCGTTACACATAGGATTTTAAGGTGTTGTCCTTAACTGTTTGATCAATAGTATATTACTCATTGTCACTATTAGCTTCAAGGTTAATTGAACCCCACAATCCATGACGACCTCCTCAGGCATCCCTACCCTGCTGAGCACGTCAACATGTGTCTCGGCCACACGTTTGATTTCGATAAGGTGGCAACGCTATGGCCTCCGGGTATCTAGTAGCGAAATCCACAAGGGTGAGGATATACCGTTTCTTCTGGTCTGTAACAGGAAATATGGGTCTTACAATATCGACGGCTACACTATTAAACGGTGTATCTATTAAAGGTATTTTGACCTATCGTTACTCTGGGTATTCTTCCCTTCGAAATGGTCTTTTCACAAACGTCGCACGATGGACAAAATCGTGCTACATAGCTATTCACGCCAGGCCAATAACATTTGGCCGACACTCTATCTACTTTTTTTTTCTTCTTCATACCCAAGTGTTCTGCCACTTTGAGTACATGTAACCTGAATTTCTTGGGGTTGACCAGTTGGAGAAAAAAAATTATGCCATCAAACATGGTAAATTCCTTTCATATTAATCCTTTCCTGCGTAAATATTTTGAGGTTTCTCAACCATTACAATCTTTTCCGCTACCGATCTCTATTTTTTCAGCGGTCGGGTTCAAGACAATGCATGCCCTCGTTCCCGCATAAATTCATCGCGCGAAATATAGATCACGGTCTCCGGAACTTTGAATTTGCGGAGCGGTTAATTTCCCCGCCCGAGCCTGCGACCTGGTTTCGACCGCTCGTACGATGGGAAACCGAAAATCTGACACAGATGGGAATCTAGAACCCTCAAAATTTTCAGTTGTTAGGTCGTATATATTGGATTGTCCATACATAGTGCTTCGACAGTTCCGGTCAAGAGAGGCGTCTTGATCTCTGTTCTCACGACGGGAACACGATAAATTGTATGATCTAGTAACACACAAGGAGATTTCCACCCAAGCATTTGATGATCCCTAACTAGACTTCGCCGTCGTGAGAATAGAGATTGAGAGTATTACTGTGCAGTGCATGATTATGACATTTCCTTTTTTTCATTAAATTAAGGATAATTTTAAACGTTAGCTTGTCGTCGTTACCTTTTATGAGACAAACTGAATTGTTTGTGATAGTTTGTAGCTTACCTGTGCACAGATATTCACGAATGTATTCATTATACGTGATTTACTACGTGCAAACCTTTGCCAGAATACAATGGATTAGTAGAGCCATAGGATTCAAATGTAAATGAGTTTTCTGGCAAATGTTAACACACCGCAGAGCATGTTTTGTCGTAATTCTTATATGACCGACTACCAAACACAGACATTTTATACCAAATACCCACAAAATGGAGTTTTTTTTAGCACAAAGACACCTGTACTTAAACAGCACGTGCAATTCCGACTGAGCAAACAAAATCGCATGCGTTAAACCAGTAAAATCCGTATAGATCATGTAAAGAGCCGCGTGTACGAAAAGAACAAAACATGCAGCTTGTTTCAGAAGAAGACAAGGATAATGTTTAATTCCAAACATATTATCTATGTTCTGGTCATCAAAATTTGAAAAACAACTAAATTCAGCAAGCAAAACTTCCCCCCCCCCTTCCCTTTCCAAAAATAATAAAAAATATGATAGATTTCATTTCCAAGCATAGTAGGCTCAAAATTAAACGAGATCATTTCGTTACACTTGGACGAATATGATAAAATTAAAACCGAATTAATGTCAGATATCATTAAAAGGAAAATTGGAATAGCATCGTACAATTGTATGACAAGAAACATAGTGACCAATGTGATAATGAAGCTGAAACTCTCAAATAAAGACTCTTTCAGATTCACTAAACAGAACAAAAATAATCAAAATAAGTTTCAAAAGATGATCTGATTGGAGACAAACACGAGGAAAACTTTCATCATCATCATCATCATCATCAATTTCAAAAAGGTACTTCAATCAGTAAATAATTTTCTCCTTTGAAGCCCTTCAATACAAAAAAATTAAAACTTAAAACCTATCGCACATGCATATACGTACGTAATGCTAATTTTTATATACTGTTCAAAATCGTATATAAATTATACTGTAAAAATATAAAAATGAAGAAAACAAAGATTGGACAGTGAAATTACTAGATCTACCATAGACTGTAACAACTGCAATGTAGTGAAAGCCTGTTAGGATTCAAGGAAAATTGTGCATTCTTCAAACATCAGACAGAGCGAAGAAAAGCAAATACGTTTTGAATGCTTATCGCTTCTGGCAAGATAGCTAGTATTGACATCTCAATAGGAATGTCAAAAACACTCTGATAACATTGTAAGATGTGTTTCAGCAAGCAAGATGATTGTACAAAACAAATTATGCACTAAGAAAAATTCTTCTTTTTTTTCTTTCGATAATTGAATTCAGAAAACAAATTTATGGAGACTTCATCGTAGGAATCGATAGAGAAGACCAACAAAATCTTGATACTATTAAAGGCAATCTCTTAACAAAATTAGCTTGATTCAGGCAGCTACTTAGCACAACAAAAATTGACAAAAATTGACAAAAACTAACGAAAAATACCCGAACAGAGCAAAGCCATCCTTACAATCGCAAAGATTTTAGAGGGAGATAATCCTGTAGGAAGAGACTAACCGAAGGGAAACTTATCCAATCACATAGAAAAAGAAAAAAGAAAAAGAAAAAAAGATTATAAATAAAGAAATGTAAACAAAAAGTAAATAACAAATACAGACAGGAACAGGAATAGTAAACGTGTTGTAGAAAGAAAACAAATAAATAAACGGTAATTTGTTTTTTGTTTGGTGTTTTCCTTTTGGTGGGGGGAGGGGGTAGGATGTTGGGCAAAACGGAATTGTTGACTGAGAATATTGCTTAAGTTTTGAAAAAATTTACAAATAATAATGGGCAAAGGGTCACTGAATCAATTATTCCGTTTATAGTGAGATGTACATTAAAGGTAGTTTCGAGATGGAAATAAAAAAATTAAGCACCTTTATTATAAAGAACTGATGGAAACCAAATTAAACATAATTTCATTGCAAAGCAACATCGGTAGAAACGTTTACAAGACAATATGTTGTTCTTTGTAGACAAAACAAATGTAGTTTAGCAATTGCGTCATTATAACATGCGGTCCTTTACGACTACTATCTAGTGTTTACAATACAAAAAACGTGTATTTATTTTCTCCTCAAATACCTGTGTGATAATTATTTTTAATACACCGAGGATCGTATTAAAGTTTTCATGTATTTTGACATTATTACACAATATTAATAATATTATATGCTACGTGCTGCTTGGGGCGAGTGGAATGTTGTATTATTCAGTGAATTGTAATAATTATATCTCAAGTGAATACTCATATAAAATTATATTTATCACATCATGTAAAGGGAGTGTCAGTAATACATGACGTTACTATGTGGTGTTGATAAGTGTGACTACACAGTGTATTGCTATCTGGTGTTGGTAAGTGTTACGTCAGTATGCCGAACGCTTTTTTCCACACTACGTCATGACGCTTGTAAAAATGAAGGCTAGTTACTAAGTTCATAATGTAAACCCTTCTATTCTTTGTCGAAGTGTTAACATGTATCACACGAAGTATAACCCTTCTATTCTTTGTCGAAGTGTTAACATGTATCACACAATGTATAACCGCAATAGTCATTGATACTTCTTTTTTTTACATATCAATTTAATCTTCAATGAGTGAGTTGGCATTTGATACTGATGTTCAATTCCTGTTTCCGTATCGCACCCCTAAAATTTCCGTATCGTACCCCAAGCCTAAAACTACTTTTACCACTTGAACTTTTCACTAATAGTCCACTTAAAGTATTGGGAATAAGTTATTGCTATACATTTTTTACTATTGTGTGTAATTTCATGCATGTTTACAGAGTTTTTACTAAAAATGCAGAAATATGTTGTTTATATATATATATATATATATATATATATATATATATATATATATATATATATATATATATACACACACATCTCATCTTTGTCTGTCGTCTGCATTATCACTGGTAATAATGGCCGAATAGATGAATTTACACTTCGCCTGCCATTACAAACAATGTTGCCTTTTACGCAGCGAAGAGCTCCAAAGGGTAGTACAGGTCATTCGGAGTAGGGCGGTCTCTGTGTGGAAGACATTTTGACAATTACACACAGAAATAACTCAGAACTGTGGTATGTTATATACAAGTTTGTGCCTAATCTAAGTTGAGACCGAATTCGTGCTTTTATTTTTTATTTATTTTTTTTAAAATAATTTTTTTGCTTAAATAATTTTATGAAGAATCTGAATTAACATTTTACTGAACATAACGTATTTGTACCCCAGTTGACTTCTGACCTTATGCAAAGTAACGTCACGTGTATCTATCTACCTTCAAAATGTCGCTTGGTTTATTCGCCGCTGGGGCAGAACCGGCGATGAATGTAGCGACGATGAGGTTTATAGTCATTTCACAAAAATGTTTAAGAAATCGCCCAAAATAATGCCAAACTTGTAACTCGAAACAAAGAACAAATTTATGGAATTCCTGTCAACTTGGCATCCATAAACCCAAACCTTACCTAATACTGTCTGGTTTCAGAGCGAGCTACGAAAACAGAAAATTAAGCTGGGGTGACATTACACTAAATAGTGACGACATAGGGGTTACGTATTTAGAAATGAATGAAAAATAAACAAAAACAAGGGACGTTAACAGCGGTCATCTTTGACATTTTAATCCAAAGCAATTCACAAATAAGCAATTTCCAGAGAGATGCCCAGTTCGTGCTTACAGAATGTATGCTTGTCAAAGGCATTCATCCATAAACACACCTGAATCACTTTATTACCTTGCAATTTGTCACAAGTGAACTTCTGACGGTCCATGGTTTAAGTGCCAACAGGCCAGTGTGAATAAGTTGAAATCGATAATGAATACCATATTTGAAAACTCTGGAATAAATGGAAGAAAACAACCCCACAGCGTCCGAAAAACTGAATGCAAAACACTATATCTATGAAGATGTTGATCCTATCACAATTATTCAATTGTCTGGGCATAAAAAATGTAAACAGTTTAAATAACTATGCAATCGCTTCGACCGAACAATAGAAACTTCTGAACCGTGCACCTGTTGATCCCAGTCCCAGATGAAGCACTGATGACGCGCAAAGAGAAATCCCACAATGTTAATCATTTACTTTTCCAAACATCAGTCATTAAACCGCTTAAAATCTCAGACTTTCAAACTATGGCCTCCATAATTTTTTATAGAGCAAGAATAAGTGGATGAACTTTCAATTTGTATTGATATATTACTGTGATTCAAATTCGTTGAGTAAATCTGAGGATGAAATTTACAAACATTTGCAGCATATACGTAGATGTATCATAGAGAGCAGCAGTTCCAAAGACTCAGATTGTTATTTAGAAGAATTACATTTTATAAGAATTTTGATCAAACTTATCCATCACTGGGACACAAGCCGGATGTTGTATTCTTGTTTACATTTTAAATTCTATAGACTTTTCAAGTAGAAAAAAAAGAAAAAATAGAACAATATAATTTATAATTTTCTTGTTTATAAAATATCCAAATACTTAATACAAATCTAGTCCGCATGTCAGAAAGAGACTAAATCTTCGTTTTGCAAAACACAAATGCCTAAATTGTCACCTTACAGTTCAATATATCAATAATTTCTTGTAATGAAAACATACAAGTTTTGGTTTGAAAGTACTGTAAATAAGCGAGCTTTCTGTATTTAATTACTGCTAGTCTATTAAAGTTTCCCTGAAATATGATTACAAGTGGAGTGTGTATATTCCGTATTAGCAGGGTGTAAGAATGGGTTCACTTGCAGGTCCAAAACCTAAGTTTCATTTGAGAAATAAAGAAAAATCCACTCGCGTCTGACTGCAGTTTAAATACATCCATATATCCCATACAAAAAATTTAAAAATCCAAAGCTCAAGATTAATGTTCCACTTCAGCGATGCAGACAGATTGACGACGTAAATGCACAGTATCTATTGGAGTTTTCCAGTGGGTTGTACTTTATCTTTCATAAAACCCCAAATGCCTTAATTCATTTTTTAAAATAAAGGATACATTACAAATTTTGAAGAAAAAAATCTGTGAACAAAAAGGGGATATGTAATAAATACGAAACCACATAAAAGTGCTTTGTTCCGAGTCAGGGGAAATAACTCGTTTGATACGTATCTAGTATATACGTCTCGGTCTGACGGCCTCGATATATTCCTATGCCTTTTTAAACTCTTTCTTTTCGCATAATCGGAACAAGACACGTATATATATATATATATATATATTAAAAATAGAGTACGAATTAAGATTCTCTAACCTGTATGATAATATTATTTTTTCGTATTTAAAAATTCTGTCAATGTTATCAAGCATTCTCCTGTAAAATCCAGGCACAAGTAATGTTTTGTAAAAATCTATTTCGCGCACGACAGACACTAAAGTAGTCGCTACTGACCTCAGATAGTTTTCTTGTCAGAGAGGCTTTGATATTTTTCAAACACATCTACGAGCTTTTGGAATCATCTAAAAATTGACGAGATTTGAAGCTAATGCAGAATAGCTAAGTGATCAGAATACCCGTACAGTAGAATGGTGAGATTCACTTCTCGCATATAATCAGGACATACACAAAAAACTGACGTTTTTACGCACTGCTGATTTTTTAAAATTAAAATTGTGTTCGTATCTAGTCTTTCCCGTACTAAAAAAGCAAACATTTACAATGCATCACGATAAGTTACTTTTTGATCCTTTAACCTTAAAAACTCAAAATGAAATATTAAATCGTCCATTCTCACTGCTATTTGTTAAACAGTTACAATAGTAGAAAAAGGAGGTTATATGGTTGCTTACAACTACTGAAATGCAAAACATTAAAACTCTCTTTTATAAAAAAATATGACTTTTTTTTCCATGGAAAAAAGACGTAGGCTGAAATCATTATTTCAGGTCAGCTTTGACGATAATGTATTCATTACACAGAGACGAATCTAAAATTAAATCAAGTAAAAGTGGACATAAAATTTAAGTTTATGTTTCACATGTACCTACTAGTATTTGATCTGATTAAAAAGAATAGAGAAATTTTGTAAAGCATTTGGTGTACATAATCTGTACCTGTTATATAGACTGTTATATAAATGCAGACGTAATCAGGCCTCGAAAGTAATCCAACCTCAAAATAAAGCTGACAATGTCTACATATTTACAACTGAAGAACAAGTTAATCTAGACAAAGAGGGCCGCCCAAACCATGATGATTCATTTTAGTTTCATGTGTGTGTGTGGAGAGAGAGAGAGAGAGAGAGAGAGAGAGAGAGAGAGAGAGAGAGAGAGAGAGAGAGAGAGAGAGATGAGAGAAAGAGAATGTGATGTGAATTAAGGTAGTGGAAACATATATTTTTAATATGTAAACGTATTGATACTTTCATGCTAAGATGCAAATATTCAGTGGTTCTAGACGTAAAGGTATAGCTTTTGGCTTTTTAAGTTCCTGACACATTCCTATGACTCTGTATATTGCTGTTTCCTAGGGAATTGAAAATAATATATACATGTACATTATACATATAGAATCTAAAGTATCTAAAGTAATATATACTGGTTTATATATGTACACTAACTTAAGCCTTTTCTATCGAATGTCTGCCAATAATGTTAATTAAAAGTAATACGGCTTAAGAAATAAACCTATTTCGCTAGTAAGCAGAAAACGCATTTAAAAAATAAACTGCGGTTGATTTCGAATTTTAAAGCTAGCTTAAAATACCTGCTTCAAACTTCTGAATGGCGCGTTCTAAATTTGCACACGAACACAGTCCTTTTGTATTAAGCAGTAAGACTATCTGGCAAGGCACTAAAATTAAACGTCTGATGAAACGGATAGGATTCGTGTCAATTACATGTCCTAAAGACCTCCATGTAACATTAATCACAAGCCAGGATGTCAAAACGGAAATAATTGCCTTCTGAAGCCTGGTATATGCACAATGAAGACACGCCAACACAATGAATATGTTACTGCTAATAGAAATAGCAGCAGCTCGTTGTTAGATGATGCTGCTTTTTAGAAACAAATCTCGTTTTCGACTTCAGTGTGAGTAAACTTTGGAATTTGACAACTAACATTCAAACGTGTTAAGTAATATAACTTTTAATTTTAAACTTGTTTGCGATTTTCTTCAGAGGACTGTAACTTGTAAATGGGCACATCTACCTTTTAGTATATATGCACAAGACTAACCGAAAGTCCAGATAGTGAGGTACATAAATGACTCATAACGAAAACTACTATCAAGTAAAATGTCACTAGACAGAGGAAATATACTACCATGCACACGACAATGTTCTAATTAAAAGTAAGCATTAAAATATGTACAATATCGGTATATACACGAAAAGTAGCTACTTTCTAATCCACAGACTCTATGATGTCTGAAAATATGTATAAAATGCGCACACTCATGTCCAGAATCAGTGGTATAAGTCTTGAAGACATGGGTTCGAATCCACACAGTAACAATAGTTGTCTTGCGCCTTATTGAAAAATCCAGTTTCAAAATTGGCAAGAAGAAGAACTCTTTTTTCTCAAAGATCACTGTGGCCGCAGATGAAACTGCTACGATTAGACAGCTTGCTCATGTTGAATTAAACTCAAGTTTGTTTTAACAGCACTTTTAACACATTATTGGCTATATCATGCTAAAGAAATGGGAGCTAAGTGCCTTTCCCAAGAACATACCTTAGCAGTTGTGCTGACCTGGGCGGGTATCGAACCCGCGACCCTTGGATTAAGATTTTATTTGTGGACTCATTTATTGTTTGCTCATTGTCAATTGTATCTGTATATAATAGGTTTTTTTTCCCTCCTGAAACTTGCCATACTGAGTCTTAATTCTATTTTCTAATATATTTATTTCTGCTTCTGTCTCTTTACATTGCAATATAACATGTTTCTTGGTATAAATACCTCTTGTACAAAGAGGGCATAGTGTCATTTGTCACAGTATATGTCGATTAAATGCTACATCCCCGTTACCCAAATATCATGAAGGTATTTATATATCATGCTCTGTTTATCTGTTGATTTAATTTTTCTCCACTTCCTCCATACTTGTGTCCATTCCACATCTGGGTTTTTAAATTCTACTTTAATAAGTATGTTTTTTTTTAATTTTATTGGCGTCCTGATTTATTAATGTATATATATTTGAATCTTTCTTCTCCACCCATATTCTTACTACATCTCTATCTCCACCCATATTTTTACTACATCTCTATCTCCACCCATATTCTTACTACATCTCTATCTCCACACATATTCTTACTACATCTCTATCTCCACACATATTCTTACTACATCTCTATCTCCACCCATATACTTACTACATCTCTATCTCCACACATATTCTTACTACATCTCTATCTCCACACATATTCTTACTACATCTCTATCTCCACCCATATACTTACTACATCTCTATCTCCACCTATATTCTTACTACATCTCTATATTTAAAGATAACATTTTTTTATATATCTCATCTGTCTTGTCGGTTCTATCAATTTCATCAACTTGTCGGTTCTATCAATTTCATCAACTTGGCGGTTCTATCAATTTCATCAACTTGTCGGTTCTATCAATTTCATCAACTTGTTATTTCTGTAGATTTCTGGCTTGTTTTTGATTGTGTAACCAATATATATATATATATATATATATATATATATATATATATATATATATATATATATATATATATATATATATATATATATATATATATATATATATATATATATATATATATATCTTGCTGCCCAGGTATAGTTTCTTCTATTCGTCAGATTCATTATCCTGTTTTTAATGTTGGCTGCTTTTTTATATTTGAGGTGAGGAATACCTAGTCTTCCCTCTATTTTTGTTTTGTAGACGTTTTCTCTGGGGAGGTAGTGCAGCATCCCTCCCCATATATAGTTTTTTTATGCTTTAATCTATAATATCCAGCATGTTGTCTTTAAAATCTATCGCATTCATCATATACCATATTTGACTATATATGCAGGTATGAGAGACCTGAATTCTTTCAATTGAATCGAGTATGACCATATTTCTATATTGGATTGTATTCTTTCCAGAATTTGCTTAAAGTTGTTGTTGGTTGAGTCCTTTCCAAATATTACTCCTAGGGCTCTAACTTGCTTCTTTATGAGTTTGTGTGGGAGCCCAGGATGGTTCCTTCTCCAGTTTCCTATTAAAAGTATTTATGTTTTTTCGTGATTAATTTTGGAGCCTGGTGCTTTCCCCAAGTCTTACAATTCTTTTTCTAAATGTATTTAAAGAGTAGTCATCGGATATAAAATTGATGCAGTCATCAACATGCTGTACCATTTTTAATTTTTTTATCTAAATTGGGCAATTTGATTCACTTTATATTTCTAGTATTGTTTATTTTTGTACACAACGCTTCGATTGCTATGACATATATTACCATTGACAGGGAACAACCCTCTCTCACTGATCTTTCGATATTAAATGTTTTCATATGTGCAGCATTTATTTGAACTGATGAATGTATATTTTTGTATAATACATTGTATCCAATTACAAAACCTGAACACAAAGCCGTATTGTTTAGTATTGTGTCTATATAACTATGTTCTATATGATCGAAAACTTTTTCATATTTCTTCCCACCTCTCCGCAGCTTTGGTTAATATTGATTATTTAGCCATACATGTTTTAACACTATTTGCTAAAATCTTACTAAGGAGTTTGTAGTCAGTGTTCAAGAGAGAAATTGGTCTCCAGTCTTTTAGATCATTAATGTCCCCTTTCCCCTTGTATATCAAAGTGATCACTCCTTCCTTCATTGGGTTGTCATTTCTTTATTAATATATATATATATATATATATATATATATATATATATATATATATATATATATATATATATATATATAGTTTGAGTATTAGAATGAGGTAGTTTTTAAATGTTTGGTAGAAATCCAATGATAACCTATCGGAGCCGGTTGTCTTCCCTTTATTAAGTTGTTTGATTGCCTGTCTTATTTCTTCTGCTTGGATAAAGTTATCGCATTTTATTTTTACCTCTTCAGGGATTTGTATGAAATTTATTTCCCTACAATATTTATCAATTTCCTCTTGTTGTATGTCTTGTTTCGAATATAGTTCTTTATAATATTCATAGATTTCGCCCATTATGTCTTCCCTATTTGTAACTAGAGTATCATGTTTCTTTAGAGCTTTCATATGCATAATTTCCCGGATGTTATTTTTGTTCCTTTTAATTTATTCTCTTGTAACTGATCATACCTGTCTCTAGCGTCATTTTTTTCCCTCCCAGGTTGATTCACTGCTATTTATTATCCCATTACATCTTTTTTCTATCCCTTTTCGTTGGTTTTGTTTTATGGTGCAGTAATTTTCTGTTATTATTTTAATTTTTCCCTTTTAGCTTTGCCCATTCTTCTAATATATTGTGGGTCTCTTTATCCATGAATTCTGTGGTGTTTCTGCAATTATCCGTTTATATTTATCCTCTTCCAGAATTGAGTTATTAATTTTCCAGAATTCTGGACCCATTTGGTTCTATTTTTTTATATTAATGATTATACTGATAGCATTATGGTCAGATATGTCTATTTTTTTTTCATTGCACATTTTTATATACATATTTTATCGCTATTCCCGATACATAGAATTTATCCAGGCGACTTCCTTGGTTGCTACCATAAGTGTGGGTATATTCTATCTTATCTGAGTGAAATGTTCTATATGGAACTATTATTTTGTTTTTATCTATAAAATTGGTTTTTAAGTGATTTTTCTGTCTTATTAAACCCTGTACTTCTGTTTGTACTCGTATCTACCCAAATAAAGTCTCCGCCTATTATAAAAGTATCCATAGAAAATTGTTGTATAAACTCTGTTAGGTTTTTGATGAACTCAAGTTTTTTCTTGCTATACTTGGACGGTACATATACATTTAGTACGTGCCCATTGATTTCGGTATGTATTAATCTCCCTTTGAATACTTCAGGCGTTATTTTGTTTTCCCACGGTAGTTGAAGGGAGGCATTTCTGAATATTGTTGCCACACCCGAGTTAACTTCACTATCAGTATGATTGACTATTACTAATGTATTAAAGTTTTCTTCTATTTGTTGGATTTGAGTTTTATTTAAAGTGTGGGTTTCCTGTATTTGGATTATGTCGTAGTTTTTGTTATTTCATTTAACTTATCGATCTTGTCAATTCTTATTCCATTTATGTTCAAGGAGAAGACTAGTAGGTCCTTTCACTCCATGGTATCCTTGAGCATTGGTAATTATCATTCTATTGTATCGTTTATTTGATTTTACTGTTTATTGTTTTGGTTTGATCTGTGCTCGACTTGATTGCTCTGTGAATCATTTGTGTAATTAGTGCTTTCTTTGTGACTTGGTTCATCCTTTACGTCTTGATTTATATTTTCTTGTTCTAATCGCCTTTGTTTTGTTTTGTTTTACCTATATTAGTCTATTGTTATTACCATCTTTCCTGCTGGATTACGAGTCCGACGCTCCACTAACTAATAAAACCCTGTTCCTTAGCATTTCAATTCAAGCCATTTGCTGAATATCATCTAAGTTCTTATGTTACTGGCGTTGAGTCACTACTTAGTAGTTTGTAGTTTTTTGTTTCATATTTGATACTGATGTGTTTTACATATTTTGTTTAGGTCCAAATTTAGTATCTGAAAAAGTGTAAGCTTTGTTCATATGTGTTTGTGGTAATAGTCTTTCAATAACCTTTTGTACACAAATAATTCAAAATAGCAAGATAAAAAATAATTATTAAAAAGAGCTCGAGTTCCGAAAAGAAACTGATTTAGCGACGAACAATCTACTTGCAGCAGCATGACAAAGTATTTTCCTTAAATATTTAGTGTATTCTCATGCTAAGTAAACCATTGCTTAAAGATCATGCGTCGTATATATTGATGATCTTTCTCTTATTTGATTTGTGTACGCATGTAACATTAAGCTATTTTCGCTCTAAAGTTGTAGTCAACATAAATACATTGTTATATATCATATTTTTGCTTTCTTTTTTAAGTCTTCTACTTTACGATGTTTCTTATTATACCTTTTTTGTGACACCGTTATTCTTTTTTCTTTATTTCAGACCAAATCCCCTCCAGAAAATAGTCATGGCTAATTCAACATGCGTGTATCTACTAGCCATGATGTTGGCACTGCTAAGTATACTATCATGTCATGCTCTAAGATACAAAGAGGAGGACAATTTAATTCCATGCAAACCTTGTGACTTGGACATAATCCATCCCTGGATCATCAAGAAATATTCTTCAACCTGCGGACCGTGTGGAGATCTATTTGGTATCGGATATGAACACTGCTGCATGTGTGACACGGAGTTCCGGAAACAATGTGAGCTTGCTCTGAGAAAATAACACCAAGCTTTGGACTCACCCATACCAAAACTTTTTTTGGTCGGACCTTCTTCTGTAAATCATCGTTTGTACTTCCTACAAAGGATATGTACTGAAAGTACAATTCAAAATTATGGCCATTTACTCACTCAGGTTGTGTAACTTTATACTGAACATGATTTTTGGCAATCAATTTTAAAAGAATATTTCTCTTTTTCGTATTGCAAACTGAATTCTGAAACTAAACAAATTCAGAGCCAAATATGCCTGTATAACAAAAGATACAAATATCTGAGTTTATTATTCACGTAAAGTTAATAAAAAATGTGTAAGAGATGAATTGAGAAAACAGTTAATAACTCAAGTAAAATTTTCACTCTGTCCAACCAGTACTTTGCCTTTTCTTGTGTCTGTAACTCAAGATGTGATAGACGTTACTATGACAGAGTTTTCATATATGTTCCTTCCTAACGACCAACGTATTTTTATATCCATTCATCTATCAGTCCGTCTGTCTGATTGTCTACCTTCATCTTTATATATCTATCTATATCTATATATATCTATCTATCTATCTATCTATCTACATATATATATATATATATATATATATATATATATATATATATATATATATTTACAGTCTCGAAACAGCATTCACGCGATAAAGCATACTAGACAGACCATTGAGCGGAAAGGTTTATTTTACTGGGGAGGGGGGAATTAATGGTATTATATGTTTCCTGTTCCAATCTATTGTCCCGTTTTATCATATGATAAAAAGCTCGCTGTTCTTGATCAGGGAGAAAAAATATGTATCTATTCTTGAAACAAAATCTCAACCAACCCACTGTCACACCTAACATTAAATTGTCTCTCCCTAACTAAATTTTTAAACTGAATGCAATTAAGGATTCACTTTAATCCGCTTAGCAGGGGACAACTGCGTAGTTTCCATTGTATAAAAAGGTTTGTATCTTTTATATCGCTCCAAACTATCTTTGTGTGTCAAGATTGAAGAAGTTCAGTATCTCCAGATTATTTGACTACTGATGTAATTCAATTGAAATATGGTTTGTACAAGAAACTCCCTCATTCTCATGTCAGTTGAACTATATTGGATTCAATAAAATGCAGAAAGTCGGACAAGAGAATTTTTCCTCTAATCCATCACAAAGAGTCTGACCAGGATTAATCTAATTAAAACAGCGTATTTTCTCTTGCACCCCTTTGTGTTCGATGCTAGTTTCAAATTAGGATAATCTGTGAGCCTGATGAAATGGAGCACTGTTCACGTTAAGTTCGTTGCCATGTTTTCCTGCTATAGTGCTAATAACTGACACTTCTGTTCTAGTAAATCCTTTTAGAAGGCAAGTTTTATCAACTAATCAGATTTCTTCGTTTCGTGTCTCTTATCCTTGAAGAGTTCGCGGATCACTTATACTCTAAATGAACTCTTAAAAAGCGCTCCTAATAGTGACGTCATGGAAAGTTCTTATACTAGTAAAATCAAACGCAGATGCTTCACTGGCTGGCACGTGTCTATTGCTACAATTTTGGAAAAAATATCAATAACTATACATGTAGCAATTTACATAAATTCTGCAACTTTAAAAATCCAGAAGTTGTATTGTAAATTATAATGATGTTAATCTAAATTTAAACTTTTCCATCAATTGCCCGAGAAGAAAATACTGTAAAGTTAAATTGAAATTTTTTTTAAAAAAAAATTGACATAACAACGAAAATAAAAGTACTAAAAATCTGCAGATTTTAAATCCTGTAGTTTGTATTAACTACCAATAAATGTAGAACAATACCAAGATGCAGTCAATATTGAGTCTTGGAGTTTGTATTAACTGCCAATAAATTTAAAACAATACCAATTTAAGTCCTGGAGTTTGTATTAACTACCAATAAATTTTGAACAATACCAATTTAAGTCCTGGAGTTTATATTAACTACCAATAAATTTAGAACAGTACCAATTTAAGTCCTGGAGTTTATATTAACTACCAATAAATTTAAAACAGTACCAATTTAAGTCCTGGAGTTTGTATTAACTCCCAATACATTTAGAACAATACCAATTTAAGTCCTGGAGTTTGTATTAACTGCCAATAAATTTAGAACAGTACCAATTTAAGTTCTGGAGTTTGTATTAACTCCCAATAAATTTAGAACAGTACCAATTTAAGTCCTGGAGTTTGTATTAACTGCCAATAAATTTAGAACAGTACCAATTTAAGTCCTGGAGTTTGTATTAACTGCCAATAAATTTAGAACAGTACCAATATGCAGTCCAATTGAAGTCCTGGAGTTTGCATTAACTCCCAATACATTTAGGACAGTACCAATTTAAGTCCTAGAGTTTGTATATAACTGCCAATATGTTTATAACAATACCAAAATGCAGCCCAATTTATTATCCTGGTGTTTGTATTAACTGCCAATACATTTAGAACAATACCATTTTAAGTCCTGGAGTTTCTATTAACTGCCAATAAATTTAGGACAATACAAATTTAAGTCCTGGAATTTGCATTAACTGCTATTAAATTTAGAACAATACCAAGATGCAGTCCAATTTAAGTCCCTTGGTTTGTATTAACTGCCAATAAATTTTGAACAATACCAATTTAAGTTCTGGAGTTTGTATTAACTTCCAATAAATTTAGAACAATACCAATTTAAGCCCTGGAGTTTGTATCAAAAAATGCTAATAAATTTAGGACAACAACAAGATGCAGTCCAATTTCAGGCCTGGGGTTTGTATTAACTGTCAATACATTTAGAACAATACCGTTTTAAGTGCTGGAGTTTGTATTAACTGCCATTAAATTTAGAACAATACCAAGATGCAGTCCAATTTAAGTCCTGGGGTTTGTATTAACTGCCATTAAATTTAGGACAACAGCAAGATGCAGTCCAATTTAAGTCCTGGAATTTGTATTAACTGCCAATAAGTTTAGAACAATACCAAGATGCAGTCCAATTTAAGTCCTGGAGTTTGTCTTAACTGCCAATAAATTTAGAACAATACCAATTTAAGTCCTTGGGTTTGTATTAATTGCCAATTAATTTAGAACAATACCAAGATGCAGTTCAATTTGCATTAATTGCCAATAAATTTAGGACAATACCAATTTAAGTACTGGAGTTTGTATTAACTGCCAATAAATTTAGAACAATACCAATTAAGTCCTGGAGTTTGTATTAACTGCCAATTAATTTAGAACTATGCCAATTTAAGTCATGGAGTTTGTATTAACTGCCAATAAATTTAGCACAATACCAAGATGCAGTCCAATTTAAGATATTCAGCATTTGTCCTAAAAGAAAATATTTTAAAGTTATGAATACAATAAAATCAATATGATACCTAACGCGTTTTCCGTGTTTAAAGTTCCAGAATTAATAGTTGTTCCTTGCCCTTGATGAACACTGTGTTGGTACAAACGTTCACGACAAAACTTTTGTTTAAAGCCATTCCTTGACACAGAAATCGTGGACATTGCTTTTATTTCTTGGAACAAAATACAGTCCTTGCATGGTAACTGAATCAATATCCTGTAGAACATCTCACTAGTCACATTTTAAACTAGGATTTTTAAAGAATATTATATGAATCGTCACACAGCATCACGCAGAACGATCAGTTTCAGAAAGAATTATTGCATACTAATTGCCGCAACTCAATCGAGGTCACGAGGTCAACGTATATTTTACCCCAAAAGTTATTAGCCAATCTCAGTGATGTATGATGGAATCAGGCTAGGTTTATCCACTAGGCAAACTTGGCGGTCGCCGAGGGCGGAAATATTTAGGGGGCAGCAAAAAACTGAATCAATAAAAAAGAAAGAGAAATAGTGCAAAATAGACAATAATAAGCCTCTAACTATAGAAAGAGAAACACAGAAGAAAGGAATAAATATGTGTGTATGTGTGTGTGTGGGGGGGGGTGTTCACGTTCGCGGCGCACAAGGCACAATATTCACTTTCGAAAGTTGATTGTGGGGTGGAAGGGTGGCGCAATGATGAAGGTTTCTCTTAGGCGCCAAATACCCCTGCCCCGCCCTGGAAGGAATATATGTACCTGTTTTGTCCTCGTTGCAAGATTGTTTTAGGTGGTACTCATGTACACAATTCCTTAACCTTACTGGCTTTGTGTCTTCTTGATGCCCCAACCGAAATGGTGGGGAAGGCGGAACACCATGGCAATGAATGCTTGCCCGCTTGTCCTTCCATTCGTTGACTATTTGATTTTCGCGCGATAACTTGAGTCTGATTTAGCTTAATTTGCTTACACCTTCTAGGTGTGACAGCAGTTGACTAGACAAAAGAAACAAAGTCGATGGTCAATGCAGCCAAATATTGATTTTTTTCCTGCATAAAGTCTAAGTTTCCTGGAGACGGTTTTCCTCAGACTTGGATAAAGGCAGCTCCCTATCAAGGTCAAGGTAAAATATTGACAGGTAAAGGTCGGTGAAGATGCGATTGAGATTTTAGATAAGTAAAGTTATATGTAGCCGTTTTTCATAATACTTCTTAAGTTGGCTGCATCTGTTTTAATGTATACTGTAGCAGTATTCATTATCGAAGGGGGGGGGGGGGAGGTCAAAGGTAAAGGTATCTGTAATAGTTACAGTTGATCAGAAGAATCAACCACGCTCCTGATGGCAACATTTCTTTTGGTTTAATTGCGTATTTTAGCGAATTCGCAAATAGTAAAGTGTAAAGTTTTTGATTTATAGACTTCGTAAATAAGACAGTGCTCATTTCCTCTCTAGATTCTCTTCAGATAATTTCCTTCTTTTACGATAAACAATTAGCACATCTATTAGCAGAGTTGCCATTATTGTCACTAAATGACGTCTTTGACAGACGGGTTTTCTGAACCTGTATCGGATACATATCTGAGACAAGGATCCAGATCGCATGACAGGAAAGTCGACATTATCGGTGGGAAGTCATTGATGGTTGACCGAGTTTCTTATGTCGTGGAAATAGCTTTTTATGTTTTGGCTATTGCCGTCTTTTTTCAAGATAACGCGTGATGCACATAAATCATGTGCGGAATAGTACAAAATTTGCTTGCTAGCGTTTTAATTGCTATGGTTATGAAACGTCTTACAAACAGTTTAGGGAGCGAACTGTTAAAGATGTGGTTATCCTGAACATCCATTTTTACTTCCCTGCCTATCTACTTCAACATGAATATTTCTCCAGATTACCTTTTTAGTCAGCTAAGGTGGCGCTCTACAGTTTCGTATTGTGCATAGGGTTAGAATTTTAAAGAAAAAGACTTTCCCAGGTTTTCCTCACTGGTTATCCTGGATATTTAAAAAGACCTTGTATATCTTAAGTATTATTAAAAGGACTTTTAATTCTCTTTATTTTGGTGTATGATTGATGGGTGCAATTTGGGTTATAGAGTATACAGCTTGGTCTTGCTTCAGATGTATACTTATCAAAAAACTGCTAGCTCCGCTTGGTCTTTTTCACTTCTTGGACTTTAAAGGTAAATTGTAGAAAAAAGAGCAGATAACTTTTTTTACTTTTCATATATTTTTTAATTCATTCGTTGTGCTTTCAGAAACTCGTATTGCCTACTCTGGCAAAATTCGTTTTTCCTATTTTAATAACTATTAAATGTAGTGTGCTTTAGACTAATTCAGGCTAATTTTTCGAGCACTTGGGAGCAGCCATTTTTTGTCAGCTGTGTGCTTAGATCATGTACAATTTCCACAAGTACAATATGTAAAGAAATGTCAGCAACAGTACATGCAAATAGCTTAGAGATATGCCAACATTCACTTCACTGTGCATGTTGCAAATTCAAACAACTTCACCTCACACCTGTCACTTTCTCAAAAGTACATAATATCGGTAGAGCGCCACCTATAGACATTTTGTTTCTCGCGCCTAATAATAAAGGTTGTTTATTTCCAATCTCGCGTCACAGCTCACGACATTTTCAGTTGTTTTGCTTGGCACTGAACTCCAAAAGCACCGTCCATAAACCAATGAAATTGCAACATCTCTGGCTTGTCCGAGAGTGACGTAATCACAATCGTACATCCCCATATCTTTCTACCAACCAAGGTGAACAATATGGGGTCTTACTTAGGGCGCATCCTTGTAGCCAACTATAATACAGAATTCAGTACAAAAATAGCACTGCAAGAATACTGTATTAAGTCTATATATCACACATTGAGCGATGAGACAATGTTCATTATAAAATGGATCAAAATCTCCACTCGATCACGAGCAGTTGCATGCACAGAGCAAGCCTAATAACAGACACATGTACACCATATAATGATAAGTAGGGCATGGACATCATCTAACTTTCGCATGCCGTTTATTTTAATACTGCAAAAGGATAACTGCACTTTACCTATATCTTGAAACAAACCAGTTATTTGGATGCTGGTTATTTTTTAAAACTGCAAATGGATAAGTACATTTTACTTATCATTAAAAACAAAGTTTGTTACTTTGGAGCTTAACGTTGAGGTACACACCCTAAATATGACTTACAGAACTTTAACAGGGGGATACAAGTTTGAGTTGACTACATCATACCCGTTCTCAAGTTTAGAAGTTTCATGAAAACGGGACCAGAGGTTCAAAAAATATCCTAAACGGTGTTATCAGTTAAATGAGTATAAATGATAAATGAGTATAAATGATAAATGAATATAAATGATAAATGAGTATAAATGATAAATGAGTATAAATGATAAATAAAGACATGTTTTGTTCATATACTTATCAGTCGGGATGACGAAAACAATAATAAATTCTAAATCGTTTGTAATCTTCTATATTTCACTGTTTGCATCCTGATCCAGTTCCTAAAATTTTACAACCAATTGAACACAAAACTATCACAAACAAGTCATCAAGACTTTCCGTTTAATTGCTTAAGTCCATCTTCAAGTACTTTCTGTGTGAGATTTTCGTCTGCTTCCGAAATTGCTCCATGAGTCATTTCAGACAATGGCTGAACGTTATGAAGTAAGCACCGTTTATCACTCTCATTCTCGGATCCGCCAATAGCTCCATCTGCTTTGAGTGACCTTTGAACCGTGTATAATTTGTAGGGCTTTCTCGCAAGTGGGTCAAGTTTTTGAATTAGTTGAACATTTTCTGGAGGATTCGCCCATGGTTGTTGCACACCTGGAAATAATAATAATAATAATAATAATAATAATAACCACCAGAACCAGCGTTGTGATAGCAGAAATGTGAGGCGTAGAGAATTACAACATGAAGTTATGATGCTACCCACGATGACAAATCATCTCAAGAAATTATAATAATATATTTTATTTCTGTATATTCAGCATTACATTTATTTTCATAAAGTGTATTGCTATCAAATTGCTTTCCCATAAAATATGTACATACCCGTTCCAAATATTAGGAAAAATATGACAGCAACGGCAACAACCGTTCCAGAGACATAAAAAACATTATTCCAGCCTGCAAGATCCTGAAATAAATAACAGTGTTAATTAAAAGATAAGTTTTTAAACACACATACCGGAAACTATACCGTTATACCATTCACAATACTTCTACGTTTTACATAGATTTTTGGCAAGGACTCAGTTGGTAACTAAATGACAACGCATCTTTATCATTGATGGAAGAATAGTCTTTCATTTTAAAAACAAAAACATGAAGATAACTTATTTTTTACTTTTCTGAAATGTTTATCATATTTCCCCAATTAATATTTTATAAAACTGCTTATTTTAAAATTCCTATCCTTACAGTATCACTGGGTACAAAAATACCATCTTGTGTGCCAACAAAGAGATAATCTCTCTGCCAAAGTTACATGAACTATTTCCCAGCAGTGAATGTCGCATGAAATTCGATGATAAGCTATGTTTCTATAAACTATTATAGAAAATTACACATTACGTAGAGAATAAATTTACATGCAAATCTTCAAAGAACTATAACAATACCTGAGTTTTGGTGAATGTGCCGGTTACCAAGGGAACAAGAAACGCCGCAATTGTTCCGCACGTAGAGGATATTCCGACAAGAATGCTGACATGTCGTGTGGAGAGATCATAGTGGTTAACCTGCCAACCTGTATGATTTTATATTTAGTATTAATCATTCATATATATGTCTTTCTGTGTGTATGTATATATTTTGTATTAATCATTCGTATGTATGTATGTTTGTAACACGACTAGACCATTCATGCCCACAAATTACGACCCGCTTTGTAAAAATTTATGTTTCCATACAAATATATCCAGTAGATAATGATATAATCTATTAAATCGAAAACTTCGGGAGGTAGGAGTAACTGTACCATGCCGTTTTCCGTATCTCTCAAGCTTCTGAAATCATAACCTATTTTAAGCTCGTGTGTTTAAAGCTACAAGAGAAGCTGGCGATATTAAACACAATCTAGCGCGTGCACTTAAAGACGCACATATGAATAGTTCGGCAGGTCTATCTAATTTTTGAGATTTTGTTTGTTTGTTTGTTTGTCTGAAGTGCGCGAAACAATAGATATATAGCAATAAGGTCTTACCTGACACTGACAGACCAAAGAATCCTAAACCAACAATAAGGACGGCAATAACCGAAGTGCCATCGGACAGCAGTGTGAGGACAAATAAGCACAGGGACAGCATGCCGAGACCTGTGGATTAATGTACCCGCAAAAAATTAGTTTCATTAGATGGATCAAAGTTATTCTGAGTTAAGTAAAAAACATAAGTTAAACGTGATTTCCTACAAAATTAAACTCTTATTTAAATCTCAAATTTAAAAAGAATACTCAATCCTTTTATTATATACTTAAGCGTGAAATATAATAGAAACTTACTGGCGAAATAATTTTCTTATTTTTTTCATTCCTATATTTTCACATGTGAAAAATATATCCTTATATTTTCACACGTGAAAATATAAGATTTCCCATCATATCATACGTCGTTTGATTCTGTGTGCCTGCAGAAGTTATACCTGCAGCAACAAAAACGAGCACTTTGGGAGCTACAAAAAATAAATAGAAACTGCATTACATTTCTGACATGGAAATTAAATTTGCTGAGTAAATTTGACTCAACGCCGTTCGCGTCTCTATGAAGTTATTTCCCCTTACTTATTTGACAATAATGATAAACCCGCTGTGATGCATTGCTGAATCGGACTCGCTGTGGTCAGTTATGATCAAATAGTTTACAAAATGTCAAAAATGTAATTTACTTCGACAGCTTATGTCATTCCAATCCTACCGCTCTCTTAAGACATATGATAAGTCTATGAAAGTGAGGTGATTTTATGAAAAAGAGTTGGGGTGTTGTGTTAAAAAGTGCGTTGAATCTTCTAATCTTCGATTCTGGAGCAAGTTTGGTATATAATCAAAAGAACATTTTCTTTTCCTGCATAAATACCAGATATATTTCATCTTGTGGTACCAAAAATGATATATTTTAACTCGTGGCTTCGCCACTTTTTAAAATATCACGTTTTTGTGTACCACACTATGAAACATATCCGGTATTAACGTATGAAAATATAATATACTCTATTTATTCTACAGAGAGTAGAAATTCATTTGTATTTGCAATATTTGACACTCAAAAAGTATTTCACCAAATTCAAACATTTCAGGGGATTTCATTCAACCTTTTGCAATTGTTTATTTTTTTTTATTATTTTTTTTTCCTAATTCTAGCCAAATGAAGAAACGTCTCAGTTTTTGTTAAAAATTCTTTATTTATTTATTTATTTATTTATGGGGGGGGGGGGGTCTTCTGCGGAGTGTGGGGTAGAAAGGAAGGCGTTCGAAAGAAGAATGTGAAACTAACTTTCACGGATGAGAAACGTTCTGCTTTATCTAGGAGTTATTTCTCTTTCAAAGCACTCTGATAACAATACCGCATTTATGCCAGATAAATATGAACTGTTGACTGCTAAAGTTAAATTTAATTATTTATTTATTTATTTATTTATTTATTTATTTATTTATTTATTTATTAGAACGGAAGAATATAATTCTTTCACTGATTTCATGGCGCTAAACTCATTGTACCTTTGTCAACGTCTTGGTGTTTTTCAAGAATATTACAAAATGCGGATTGAAGAATCTACATTTATAGTAACCATTCTTTCAGATTTTCTTCATTTTTACAGTTAATATTTGCATTGCATGTATCATTTAACGATTCATATATACTTTTAAATAAATAGTCAGCGAACTATTTTGTATCATTTAACGCTTCATATATACTTTTGAATAAATAGTCAGCGAACTATTTTGCGGACGAGTAAATAGCAGTATTTGTGTCAACTTATTCCACCATGTTATTTATGTCACCTTATTCCACCATGTTATTTATGTCAACTTATTCCACCATGTTATTTATGTCAACTTATTCCACCATGTTATTTATGTGGTGATGAGCCCAAGGTTAATGGTAAACACTACACAATCCATGAAACGTTGAAAGAAGTTGATGGAGCAAAGCACAATAAACTCTTGAAGGGATTGAATATATCAAAGAAGTTGATGGAGAAAAGCACAATAAACTCTTGAAGTGAATGAATATATCAAAGAAGTTGATGGGGCAAAGCACAATAAACTCTTGAAGGGATTAAATATATCAAAGAAGTTGATGGAGCAAAGCACAATAAACTCTTGAAGGGATTAAATATATCAAAGAAGTTGATGGAGCAAAGCACAATAAACTCTTGAAGTGATTGAATATATCAAAGACGTTGATGGAGCAAAGCACAATAAACTCTTGAAGTGATTGAATATATCAAAGAAGTTGATGGAGAAAAGCACAATAAACTCTTGAAGTGATTGAATATATCAAAGAAGTTGATGGAGAAAAGCACAATAAACTCTTGAAGTGATTGAATATATCAAAGAAGTTGATGGAGCAAAGCACAATAAACTCTTGAAGTGATTGAATATATCAAAGAAGTTGATGGAGCAAAGCACAATAAACTCTTGAAGTGATTGAATATATCAAAGAAGTTGATGGAGAAAAGCACAATAAACTCTTGAAGTGATTGAATATATCAAAGAAGTTGATGGAACAAAGCACAATAAACTCTTGAAGTGATTGAATATATCAAAGAAGTTGATGGAACAAAGCACAATAAACTCTTGAAATGATTGAATATATCAAAGACGTTGATGGAACAAAGCACAATAAACTCTTGAAATGATTGAATATATCAAAGAAGTTGATGGAACAAAGCACAATAAACTCTTGAAATGATTGAATATATCAAAGACGTTGATGGAACAAAGCACAATAAACTCTTGAAGTGATTGAATATATCAAAGAAGTTGATGGAACAAAGCACAATAAACTCTTGAAGTGATTGAATATATCAAAGAAGTTCATGGAGCAAAGCACAATAAACTCTTGAAGTGATTGAATATATCAAAGAAGTTCATGGAGCAAAGCACAATAAACTCTTGAAGTGATTGAATATATCAAAGAAGTTGATGGGGCAAAGCACAACAAACTCTTGAAGTGAATGAATATATCAAAGAAGTTGATGGGGCAAAGCATAATAAACTCTTGAAGTGATTGAATATATCAAAGAAGTTCATGGAGCAAAGCACAATAAACTCTTGAAGTGATTGAATATATCAAAGAAGTTCATGGAGCAAAGCACAATAAACTCTTGAAGTGATTGAATATATCAAAGAAGTTGATGGGGCAAAGCATGATAAACTAATGAAATGATTGAATATATCAAAGAAGTTGATGGAGCAAAGCACAATAAACTCTTGAAGGGATTGAATATATCAAAGAAGTTGATGGAGCAAAGCACAACAAACTCATGAAGTGATTGAATATATCAAAGAAGTTGATGGAGCAAAGCACAATAAACTATTGAAGTGATTGAATATATCAAAGAAGTTGATGGGGCAAAGCATAATAAACTAATGAAATGATTGAATATATCAAAGAAGTTGATGGAACAAAGCACAATAAACTCTTGAAGTGATTAAATATATCAAAGAAGTTGATGGAGCAAAGCACAATAAACTCTTGAAGTGATTGAATATATCAAAGAAGTTGATGGAGCAAAGCACAATAAACTCTTGAAGTGATTGAATATATCAAAGAAGTTGATGGGGCAAAGCATAATAAACTAATGAAATGATTGAATATATCAAAGAAGTTGATGGAACAAAGCACAATAAACTCTTGAAGTGATTAAATATATCAAAGAAGTTGATGGAGCAAAGCACAATAAACTCTTGAAGTGATTGAATATATCAAAGAAGTTCATGGAGAAAAGCACAATAAACTCTTGAAGGGATTGAATATATCAAAGAAGTTGATGGAGAAAAGCACAATAAACTCTTGAAGTGATTGAATATATCAAAGAAGTTGATGGAGAAAAGCACAATAAACTCTTGAAGTGATTGAATATATCAAAGAAGTTGATGGAACAAAGCACAATAAACTCTTGAAGTGATTGAATATATCAAAGAAGTTGATGGAGCAAAGCACAATAAACTCTTGAAGTGATTGAATATATCAAAGAAGTTGATGGAGAAAAGCACAATAAACTCTTGAAGTGATTGAATATATCAAAGAAGTTGATGGAGAAAAGCACAATAAACTCTTGAAGTGATTGAATATATCAAAGAAGTTGATGGAGAAAAGCACAATAAACTCTTGAAGTGATTGAATATATCAAAGAAGTTGATGGAGAAAAGCACAATAAACTCTTGAAGGGATTGAATATATCAAAGAAGTTGATGGAGAAAAGCACAATAAACTCTTGAAGTGATTGAATATATCAAAGAAGTTGATGGAGAAAAGCATAATAAACTAATGAAATGATTGAATATATCAAAGAAGTTGATGGAGCAAAGCACAATAAACTCTTGAAGGGATTGAATATATCAAAGAAGTTGATGGGGCAAAGCATAATAAACTAATGAAATGATTGAATATATCAAAGAAGTTGATGGAGCAAAGCACAATAAACTCTTGAAGTGATTGAATATATCAAAGAAGTTGATGGAGCAAAGCACAACAAACTCTTGAAGTGATTGAATATATCAAAGAAGTTGATGGAGCAAAGCACAATAAACTCTTGAAGTGATTGAATATATCAAAGAAGTTGATGGGGCAAAGCATAATAAACTAATGAAATGATTGAATATATCAAAGAAGTTGATGGAACAAAGCACAATAAACTCTTGAAGTGATTGAATATATCAAAGAAGTTGATGGAGCAAAGCACAATAAACTCTTGAAGTGAATGAATATATCAAAGAAGTTGATGGGGCAAAGAATAATAAACAAATGAAATGATTGAATATATCAAAGAAGTTGATGGAACAAAGCACAATAAACTCTTGAAGTGATTGAATATATCAAAGAAGTTGATGGAGAAAAGCACAATAAACTCTTGAAGTGATTGAATATATCAAAGAAGTTGATGGAGCAAAGCACAATAAACTCTTGAAGTGATTAAATATATCAAAGAAGTTGATGGAGCAAAGCACAATAATTTCTTGAAGGGATTGAATATATCAAAGAAGTTCATGGAGCAAAGCACAAGAAACTCTTGAAGTGATTAAATATATCAAAGAAGTTCATGGAGCAAAGCACAAGAAACTCTTGAAGTGATTAAATATATCAAAGAAGTTGATGGAGAAAAGCACAATAAACTCTTGAAGTGATTGAATATATCAAAGAAGTTCATGGAGAAAAACACAATAAACTCTTGAAGTGATTGAATATATCAAAGAAGTTCATGGAGCAAAGCACAAGAAACTCTTGAAGTGATTAAATATATCAAAGAAGTTGATGGAGAAAAGCACAATAAACTCTTGAAGTGATTGAATATATCAAAGAAGTTGATGGAGAAAAGCACAATAAACTCTTGAAGTGATTGAATATATCAAATAAGTTCATGGAGCAAAGCACAATAAACTCTTGAAGTGATTGAATATATCAAAGAAGTTGATGGAGAAAAACACAATAAACTCTTGAAGTGATTGAATATATCAAACCGAGTAAGGGGACGGATATAAATGTCCGAATAGAAGTGTGTCGGATTACCTGCTCCTGTCAGTAGTTTTCGGACCATTGTAGTAGTTAAGAAGCTTTTATTCAGTAGGGCGTCTGCTATATATCCACTAAGTAGGGACATTGCAGTCTTAGATATGTGAGGCAATGAAGCATAAATTCCAGTCTGAAAAAGACAGATATTTGATTATTACATTGAATGTTTTAATTTGCTATTCAAAAATGTTCGTATCCTCTTAAAGCTAGACTATTGAATAGCTCTATAAGACCTCATCCAAAACGTTACGGTCTGGCGGAGATCTATAGAAACACACGTGAGTCTGGGCACGAGACTATAATTCAATTAAAAATGACAAATAAACAAATATTAACATATAAATAGAAGCAGCTGACTTGATTTTTTGAACGGACGTGATTTCCATTGCTCACTCCATCAAAAGAAAGGGTATTGTTTGGATATTATGTTACGTTTTTACGACAAGAAAAGAATTAACGACGAGTAGAGGTCCTTAGCCAGCTACACATAATGTTGTCCTGTAATCCAGGTAATTACGAAGAATGAATTGTCATCTTTCATATCCACATCTGCGCCCAATGATGTGTATCGCGTTAAGGGATGTCAACAATGTACTCGCGTATAAGCTAATACCAACCGTTAACTTCATAGACCCTGATCTGCCGTCGCATAATGCGCCGGCAGATCTGTGTCTATGCAGTTTGCATGAACTAATCAGTAGAACAAACAGCATAGACTCTGATCTGCCGGCGCATTATGCGACAGCAGATCAGGATCTATGTTGTTTTGCATTTGGACTCGGATTATACGCGAGTAATATAAATAATCGGCACCTGGAATTGTTAACCATTACAAATGCAACTAATGATATGGCGCAAGAAACTTTTCATGACACCTAATATTTCATATTATGCATTTAGTCGACCAATACTGGGACATTAGTAAGACAGAATCATCGGCTGCTTGCCCTCTTTAACGCTGTTCATCCTGCGGGCTCATGGGATATAATAGGCCCGATACGTCCTCTGGTATGTCGTAAGAGGTGACTAAATGAAGACAAGAGCTGCGCAGGCGCATTGTTTAGCATATCGGACTCGCGACTGAAAGGGTGTAGGTTAAAATTCTACCATCAAGTCAGCCCAGGTCGGCTGCTGTGGTGTGTCCTTGGGCAAGGCATGTTAGTTGACGATGAATCACATATAACTACTCATGTTACTCGAATTGCATCAACACTCAATAACCTACTTATGTGGCTGTGCCGTAAAATAGCAAACTAAGCCAAACCTTAACGCTGTGTTGAACGGTAAACTAATTACAAGTCTGTGGTAAGTCTGAATAATAGTATACTACAATTCTGCCTCTCATCATATCACCAAATATGTGCTATCAATAAAATACAATTTTGGCCCAGTCTTTGACAAATATACCTTATATATTTACGTAGCAGCCATTCTCCTGAACATAGCACTTTTTATTTAGCCTTTTATTGGCGAACTTACTGAAAAGCTTCGTAACCAGATGTTGCTAGCCTTTAAGAAACGGTATGCTGATAATCATTTGTATGCGATAGAATGTTATTCCTAACTTTGCAAATACGTTATTCGTTGAGCTTTTTAAAAATGTACTTACCTCCGCCAAACTGTAACCAAACATGCTAAGGTATAATGGCTCGTTTGTTAGCATCAAGATAAACACCCACTGTCTGGCAAAATGACACAAGCATATGGCATACACCGGAAGAGACGTAAGTATACTTATCCAAGGAATTTTCAAATTCTGAAAATGAAACGGGAACAGCTCGTACAACATTTGCAAAGACGAAATTAATGATTACAAAGAAAGAAGAAAAAAAGAAGGAAAGAAAGAATATTAGCTTTTTATCGAATCCACCGACTGACAAAGACTGTCAATATAATGGACAGGATGAAAATTTGATAACAATAAATGGATGAATGTACCTCCTTGAAAATCCCTTTTCAGCTATGCTGGGGTCACTATAGGGGCTTTAATTTGAAGAAATTAATTAGGATGAATATAGTAGTTTTAATGCTCATGTAGTATTTTATCTTCTTTCTCTTCTTCTTCTTCTTTCTTCTTCTTCTTCAAATTGCTGGTAAAAAAATTGGGATACTTTCTACTCTACTCTCACGAATGTATAGCAAGATAATGGAGAACGGAAGGTTACATCTGCATGGGATTTCCTTCCACTGATTGCTTTATTCCAATTATTAATTGTAGGCACACTTTTAGACCAGTCAGAGAAAGGGAATCCCATGCTCATGTAAAACGTCCGTCCTCCAGTCTCTTCTCTGAGACCATGCATTGTTTTCATGGTGGTATTTAACAATAAAAACAGACAAATTTGTTCAGTCCGTAGGAAGAGCGATCAAAGCGTAGTAAACTTGCTGGATGTCCCCCCACCCCACCCCCACCCCACAAAATGCGAATATGTCTCAACCAAAGGGAATCGAAGATGGCGAATGTCCATCTTTGTCTTTAGTATATACTGGGTACTATCTAGAGCAAAAATTTAAACACTATCTAACGTCAAGCTCCCGTGGGATGGTCATAGTAGTTTTTATTTGTTAGATTGGTCATAGCAGTTTTTATTTGTTAGACTGGTCATAGTAGTTTTTATTTGTTAGATAGTATTTTAGCTTCCTATCCCTCTTCTTCTTATTCTTCTTCTTCAAATTGCTGGCAAAAATGTGGATATTTGACACTGCACTTTCAAGATTGTATTCTTTCCTAATACATGGTTAATGCCAATAAATGATGCACATTCTTTTCTAGCTTCTGATTCGATGTTACAAGCGGAACATGAAATCGCTGTGTATGTTGGATATTAATCCTGGATTTTGCACGAATATCCACATCCTTGATCAAATATTCATGGTAACCATAACTACTTCTATATACTATGTGACCGATAGAACGAATTTGTTGTCTCAGAAGGAAGCTGGATCTCCACCCAACCAGCAATGTTGGGTTTTGCTTCGTAAATGTAAATACGCCTTAGAAAATATTGGCATTTAAAACCGCTGTCGTTGGCGAAAGAAAATAGATTATAATATATGTGTAAGACTTTCTGTCTGGAAATTTCTACAGAAGTATCAAAAAATAGAACGCGACATTTAGGACAGAGGAAACTCTGTTTATGCGACCGATAATCCTGGTTTCCACGATAAGTGGGGGTTTTTTCCTTTGGAAAATGAATAGTTTAAAAAAAAACTTTATACTTTGTGTAAGAGCACCGGAAGTTGTTATGGGTTTAACGCCATTTTTCAGCACATGACAGGCTATACATGGCGGCCAGTATATTTGGTGGAGGAAGAACCCGAGAAAACCCCGGGAAGAACCACCGACCCACGGGAAGCTACTGGCAAGCTTTCTTACATACCCACGTTGGCCGAGCCCGAGACTCGAACCCACGCAGACAGAGGTGAGATTTCAGTGATCTGTAAAGGCGAGCGCCTTAGACCACTCGGCCACCCGGGGCCCCGCACCGGAAGTACTATGTCATTTAAGATCGTATACTCTATCAAATCTTGCTTCAGGGGACTTACAGTTTATAACATGGTCCCTTGTTTAGGGTAAGGATTTTGTCTCAGCTATTTTGGACTTTTTAAGGATGACTATGTTTCGAGGCTAATTCGATTTTAAAAATACTTAAGATTACAGCCATGTCTATGATAACTTTCAATGTCGTCAGCCCATAGAATTTACTATGTGACCGTATTTCCAATGGAGCATCTACACATGACCGGAGAAATACTCGTTGAATATAAACGTTTTCTTAGAAAAGTAACCAATTGTCAAAAAGGCAAAATTCAACTGCGCTGAATGGTACAGCAGCGTAGACGTGGATAGCATGTACTATTGTCCTAAAAATTATATATATATATATGTATATATATATATATATATATATATATATATATATATATATATATATATCGTTTGATCCCTAATCCCCGGTTCACGAAGGTAAGTGTATATCGTAGCTTTATTCGGGTGTGTTTGAGGTATCATTTTTCATAATTTGCTAAAACTGACATTTACCTTTGCGACATGCACTTTTATTACGGAATAAACCTCCTAAAATTTGTAAGGATAAGAAAAGCCCGATTATCTCCAACTCGTGTGAAGTTGGTGTACTTTTCTTTACAGATGGATTATTTTACATTCGGTCTATAAATTCATGGATTGTATAAACCACGAAATCCGCGAAAATTGGTATTCCACAAAAGAGGTGAATCCACCGATGTAGAACAGTTGAATTTGATAAAACCCGGAATTTACATAACCGGCCGCACTGACATTAACGCATCTTTTGCCTTGTAAAAAAATATTTGCGTTTCTTTTGTATGTCTGTCTCCTCGCTTGTTTATTTGTTTTAAGATACTGGTTTGTTTTTAACATTTAAAAAACTTTAAAGAAATTGGCAAAATTTTCTTTACCTCTATTACGTTATTAACAATACGGTATGTCAATGCAATCAATTACATTTGCTGATGTTAGTTTTTATTTTTATGTCTTTCATTTTGTATTTAACTATAATGAAACTGGTTTACCTCATATTCAATGACATCTTGTCCTTGCGCCTTACTTAGGTACTCCAGTTCTGCGTTGCTTATTAAAGGATGATGAGAAGGTTTTTCGTAAGAGAAGAATAACCACACTAGAAACCATAAAATACACGCTCCCGCTGTAATAATAATAATAATAATAATAATAATAATAATAATAATAGCTACTTTTATGATTTGCCATCGTACCCATACACGCTTTTTTCAAATTGCCTAATTTGAAAGTTTCCTTGAAAAAGCTATCCTCACTCCCTCCTCATGATATCCACCGCTGCCCCAACCGCAACTCACGGATCGTGTCTTTTTGCTAAATCTGCATATTTTGAACAAATATCAATGATGTAACTGTAATTGAAAATTTCATACATCTGAACTTTGACCCTTTTAGAAACCCCACAGTCAAAATAAAAATAAAAAATAACACTCTTGCTCACGGTTACCATGAGACAAGCGTACTACAAAATTTAGTGAATTTCCACCTAGCGGTTTAGGAGGAGTCTTGGTTATGGAAAGACGAACTGACAAACAGAAAGACGGGCAGACTGACAGAAAGAAGGAGATATCACAATATCTACGACGCAAACAAGTTGGGATATTTACTAAAATTGTTTTTAGAGGAAGATATTTCTATTTTTTAAATAAATATATTTGTGTGTTAGAGCTCAATATATCTGTCCTTACCACTGATAAAATACACATATTGCCAGCCAATGTACTGAGTTATCATTCCGGCCATTGGAAATCCTAGAATGGCTCCTGAATAGGCACCTGCAAAAAAAGTTAATCAATTAGAGTGAATGTTATATAGGTAAGTAATGGCATTAGTATTTTTGTTATTCTAAAACAGACTAAGAATTTTCCAGATTAAAACGTTGTGATTCTTTCAAGGAAAAGTTGTCCTTATAATTACACAACCAAACTGTCAACCAACGGACCAACAATTTGCCCAAATAAATAACAATAACTGACCATGTAATTAAAAAACATAAATTACTTGCAGACATGTACAAGCCGCCTGTGTCATTATCTAATGGACTGCGATCACTAACACAAAAAGTCTCGCATGACAAATCCCTGTAAACAGCTGCTAACCTATTTACTTACTTACTATTTTGCTGACTTGCGAACTTACAAATTTCCTTGCTAACTTGGAACTTTCATCTTACTTCCTTTCTCCGTTCCCTCCTTCCTTCCTTCTTTCCTGCATACTTGACCATTTACTAACATTCTTTCTTACTAATTACTTACGCATTTACGCACTTACTTTCTTGTAGAATCGCTTAACTAACAGACTTACAGATGCATACATACATAAATAAATACATACATACATACATACATACATACATACATACATACATACATACATACATACATACATACATACATACATATATACATACATACATACATACATACATACATACATACATACATACATACATACATACATACATACATAGAATAGGGAGGAAGCATACATCGATATAGATAAATGAGATAAATAATAAATCGGCAAAGAAATAGACAGGGAGGACAGAAAGACAAAATAAAAGGACGGTGAGAAGAAGAGACAGCAAGAAGGGGGGGGGGGAGGCAAACATAATTTGTCCTGAAGGAGAGACCTACCCGTAATAACTGCTGAAACTATTCTACCTCTCTCGCATGGCACAGACCAGTGACGTAACACACCGTAACAGGCAGGGTATATCATGCCCTAGCAATATTTGAAAAGAAAGAATTACACTCAACCTACATTTCCTGAAATAATTCGTCCACATCTACGAGCATATGTAATAATCATTACATTAAAAATATAAAATTTCGATAACATAAACTCTATCTTAAAAAATAAAAGTGAAAAACAAAAAATATGAAAGTGAGCTGAATATCAAAGGTGATTCCTCACATCAACAAGAGGCTGAGGTGAGCCTGATATTGCTCACCTGACATACATACGTATACAAGGCAAAATAGTAATAAGGCAGATGCCATGGTTTGAAAGACACCCATGTCAGGATAATTTCCAGCTATTTGGTAGAAATTCGGGGTATTCAATATATTTTGGTGGAGGAAGAACCCGAGAAAACCCCGGGAAGAACCACCGACCCACTAGACTAGATGGTACATTGGCATGTTATGTATGAAGGAAAAAGGTGCTTATGATAGGACTCTGTCTATTACAGTAGATAGGTCTGATATGTTAGACAGCTTTAGAGAGAAAGTTGTTTATGATTTTTTTTGTTACATAAGTAACAATACCCATACTTGATGGGAGATGAGTACATATATCGTTTGTAGGTTCCCCGCCTGGTTGCTATGGAAGCCACGCCGTTGCTACTGGAGCCACCATGAACACAATTCTGACACAGCATATCATAAGAAACATTCCTACCAAGCTTGATCAAAGTTGTGTGAGCCATAATGGAGAAGTCAACACATGTTTTCTACCTTGTTGCTATGGGAGCCAAACCTTTGCCGTGGGAACCAGCCTGGGAAAAGCTGGGGTTGAGCATACCTTCAGACATAAATAGGGTAGAACATATCCTCGGAATTGTTTGTTCCAAGCTTAATAAAAACTTTATCAGGCGTTCTAGAAAAATGCTGAAAATTGATCTTCCACATAGTTGCTACGGAAGCCACACCATTGCCAGCGCAGCCACCCAGCAGAAAAATCTGATAGAGCTAAGAAACATTCATGCCAATCTTGCTCAAAATTGCCTCTGCTGTTCCAGAGAAGAAGCTGAAAATAGGTTTTCCATATGGCTGCTATGTAATCTACACTATTGTTAGGAGAGCCATGCCATAATTATTTATAGTAGAGAATATCCTATGAATTTGTCATACCAAGTTTGTTCAAAATTATAGAGACGAAGTCGAAAATAGTTTTTCCTAATGGTTACTAAGGAAATCGCACTCTCGATAGGATAGCTACGGCGAACAAAAATTTTGACAGTGCATGCCCTAAGAAATATGCTTACCATGTTTGGAGGAAATTGGCTTGGCCGTTCTGGAGAAGTTAAAAATGGGTTGTCCATATAGTTGCTATGGAAGTCATACCGTTGCTTGGGGAGCAAAAGTGAACATATATTTGATAATACACTTCCTTAGAAACACTCCGACTAAGTCTGATCGAAATTGGCTCAGCCGTTCTAGAGAAGAGGTCGAAAATACTTTCCACGCAGTTAAGGATGCCATGTCGAGTCACCACAAACACAATTTTTAGTGAACCTTTCCTATGAAATACTCAATCCAAATTAATCAATATTGGTTCAGTAGATCAAGAGAAAAAGTTGAAAATATGTTTTAGTGTCGTTGCTATGAAAGCCACGCCGTTGCTATGGAAGCCACCTTGAGCATCATTTTGACCAGGTATGTTTGTATGAAATTTGTTCAGGCGCTCTAGAGAAGAAGTCAAAACTAGGTTTTCCACTAGGTTGCTAAGGAAACCACACGATTGCTATGGAAGCCACCCTAGACACAATTTTGATTCAAAATTTTCTTGTATACATGCCGTCCTTGAGAAGTTGAACATGGGTTTTCCAAGTGGTAGTTTGAAAGTCACACCGTTGCTTGAGGAGCCACCCCGAAAACAATTTTAATAGAGCATGTCCTAAAAAGCATGCCTACCAAGTTTAATACAAGTTTGCTAAGCCGTCGAAAGCAGGTTTCCATTTAGGTTGCCATGGGAGTCACGTACGACAAAGTCTTGGTAGACAATGTCCTAAGAAACGTTCCTTACAACGTTGATTAAAATCGGCCGAGCGCATTTTGAGAAGTTTAAAATAACGAACGTTGACAGACGGACGACTGACGACGTACATCGAACGCAGGGCCATATCATAAACTCGCTTGGTCTTAGGGCTAGGAAAGCTAAAAACTATTTGAAGACAAATGGTTCACAAAACTTTTCGTCCGATTTTAGAAAATGGTTGACAATTATGAGCACAAGACGTTAAAATTATAATAATTCAAGAAAAATAGTTCACTATTCTGTGGAAATATTTCTGTATTAAGGATAAGTACTAACTCCTCTGCCCCTCAGCCTTATCCACCTCTCTCTCTCTCTCTCTCTCTCTCTCTCTCTCTCTCTCTCTCTCTCTCTCTCTCTCTCTCTCTCTCTCTCTCTCGTAATTTAGGAATTAAAACACGTAAATCAAGCAATATATGTTGATGCCATTCCATTGAGATGTAGAGATTGCCTCTCGTAGTTATAGCAATATATGTGGATGCCATTCCATTGAGAGAATAATAATAATAATAATAATAATAATAATAATGACAATAATATTAATAAAAATGATAATAATAAATCAATCACCAATCAATCAATAGATCAACAGAGGCCTATGCTCTAGCCCTCAGTCCACTGATAAATTGTCTTTTCTCATATTTGTATTCAATAAAGATATGAATGACTCTTCCACCAGGCCAACATGTTTTTCATGGCTATTTAGTATATACTTCAGTGAAAAATATGTGACTTGTCATTTTTGTTTTATATTGATCTTTGTACGCTGCACTACTATCCTGTCTTAAACATATCACTAAAATCCTAAAATCTTTGTTCAAATTTAAACTTGTCCTATAGGCGTCATTCTATGGCTCTTCTCTGAATTCATACGTTTATTAAATTAATTTGTTTTATAATACACATGGAGGCACATCAAAAGACGCTTGAAACATGTAAATATGCTACCCCAGTTAATGTGAGAATCAGTTTTCTTACCCGCCGGGTAAACATCTGTAATCTACTTCCCTGGAGATATTACTTCATGAAATACTACTACTACTACTACTACTACTACTAATAATAATAATAAATATAAATCAATGTTCCTTCTGCCATTCCCTATCCATTGGTAAAGTTTCTTCGCAAATGTTTATATTCAAATTAAAATATGACCTATTATTTTGTGAAGTCAATATTTCAGTGAAAATATGTACGACTTATACTTTTTATGTCGTGTTGATATTTCGTATTCTATTTTATTATCCCGTCTTCAACATACTACTATCAGTGGTATTCTTATTGCCACGTAGCGGTTTTGAAAGAAATCAAATCTTAATATCTTGTTTCAAATTAAATTTATCATCTCAGTATCATTCTCCACGTTTTTCTCTGAATGCATACGTTGACTCGTTTACCTCATTTCACAGTATACATCGGTACATATCAATACACATACCATTAGCTATCATTCACTGCTGAACACATAGAAAAATACTGCCATAAGTGTAAATTAATTTTCTTTCTCGCCGAGCAAACAGCTGTTATCGACTTTTTCCAGGGGATATTGTTGCTTGAAATTACCTGAACTTGAAAAGTCAAATCAAATGATTTTTGCCTGAGCAATGCACTTTTGGTCTTAAAGATATGTAGTTTTAAACACAGCAGACTCATAGTACCATTTTAAATGTGTGCATGACATGTCTCACACAAGGTATAGTATCAATGTATTGTATCACTTTAAAATGTCTGTATGATATACCTCGTGCAAGGTATTGTATCAGTTTAGAACGTGTGCATGACATGTATCATACAAGGTATTGTATCAATTTAGAATGTGTATATGACATTCCTCATACAAGGTATTGTATCAATTTAGAATGTGTGTATGACATACCTCATACAAGGTATTGTATCAATTTAGAATGTGTGTATGACATGTCTCATACAAGGTATTGTATCAATTTAGAATGTGTGTATGACATTCCTCATACAAGGTATTGTATCAATTTAGAATGTATGTATGACATTCCTCATACAAGGTAGGTATTATATCAATGTAAAATGTGTGTATGACATACCTCATACAAGGTATTGTATCAATTTAGAATGTGTGTATGACATACCTCATACAAGGTATTATATCAATTTAGAATGTGTGTATGACATGTCTCATACAAGGTATTGTATCAATTTAGAATGTGTGTATGACATACCTCATACAAGGTATTGTATCAATTTAGAATGTGTGTATGACATACCTCATGCAAGGTATTGTATCAATTTAAAATGTATGTATGACATACCTAATTCAAGGTACTGTATCAATTTAGAACGTGTGTATGACATGCCTCATACAAGGTATTATATCAATATAAAATGTGTATATGACATACCTTATACAAGGTATTGTATCACTCTAAAATGTCTGTATGACATAGCTCATACAAGGTATTGTATCAATTTAGAATGTGTATATGACATAGCTCATACAAGATATTGTATCACTTTAAAATGTCTGTATGACATAGCTCATACAAGGTATTGTATCAATTTAGAATGTGTATATGACATACCTAATACAAGATATTGTATCACTTTAAAATGTGTATATGACATACCTCATACAAGGTATTGTATCACTTTAAAATGTGTGTATGACATACCTCATGCAAGGTATTATATCACTTTAAAATGTGTGTATGACATACCTCATGCAAGGTATTATATCACTTTAAAATGTGTGTATGACATACCTCATGCAAGGTATTGTATCACTTTAAAATGTGTGTATGACATACCTCATACAAGGTATTGTATCACTTTAAAATGTCTGTATGACATACCTAATACAAGGTATTGTATCAATTTAGAATGTGTGTATGAATACTTCATGCAAGGTATTGTATCAATTTAAAATGTGTATATGACATACCTCATACAAGGTATTATATGAATGTAAAATGTGTGTATGACATACCTCATACAAGGTATTTGTATCAATTTAAAATGTGTATATGACGTACCTCATACAAGGTATTGTATCAATTTAGAATGTATGTATGACATACCTCATACAAGGTATTATATCAATGTAAAATGTGTGTATGACATACCTCATACAAGGTATTTTATCAACTTAGAATGTATGTATTACATACCTCATACAAGATATTATATCGATGTAAAATGTATGTATGACATACCTCATACAAGGTATTTTATCAATTTAGAATGTATGTATGACATACCTCATACAAGGTAGGTATTATATCAATGTAAAATGTGTGTATGACATACCTCATACAAGGTATTATATCAATGTAAAATGTGTGTATGTCATACCTCATAAAAAGCATTGTATCAAATATAAGTGCAAGACACATTGTCGACAATACATGTCGTCGACAAGCACCTGTTTGACAAATTCTCGTCGAAACACCTATTGTTGAACAATTTAAGAACTCTTCCATTATGCAACTTCTAACTTTTGCCAGTCATTTTTCTATGTTATGCCATTTGGAATATGAGATGACAAAGCAAGCAAAACGTGCAGCCACGCGATCAAGACGAATGCTTTTTCCAGCAGTCAAGAATGAAAAACTTCTCATCCACATTCTCATGCAAGAAAAAAGGAAGAAAAACTGTAAAAGCTAGACACAGCGTAGAAATAATACGGGGTGGGGGGAGTCGAGTGCGTACATACCCTTCACAGGAGATTTTTATTTTTTATTTTTGCGGAGGGGTAGAGTTAGAAAATTATAGAATACAAGTAAATTGCTCAATGATCTGTATCATCAACAACCCCACCCCCACCCCCGCCTTACCTCAGCCATCCCCTGACATAGACGAATGATGCAGGTAGTTGCGTAAGTCAGCCTCTCGATCGAAAACGGAAGTAAGATGTTCAAGACAGAAGAAAACAACACACAGAAACCAAATAATCTATAAAAGAAAGAATATATTGAAAACGTGATTTAATATTCTTCTCGCAGCATCCTGCTACACACAAGTAGCTAAATATAAACAAAATAAACAAATAAATAATGGTTCCACATAATAATGTCTCGCTATAATGAAGAAAGCCTGACGAACAGACGGACATAAAAACAGATGAGAAAATATGATTAAATTTCCGTGCAGATTTGACTCCTTCACTCCTCTCCGGTGCTTTGACTTCTCCTTATTGCTTCTAAAGACGAAGGCTGGTGACAAAATATACCCCTCTTGTATCGTGTCATAATGAGAGTGACTCTTGTACAAAGTTTTAGTTTGTTTCCTACCTATTGTGCAGAGATGAGAAACAAAATGTGCTAGACGGATATTAGGACAAATGGAAAGATGAAAGGATAGATGGAGCGTTAACAAGATATCCTTGACATTAATTTAAAAAGAGGGTGAAAAAGAGGTGACAAAAATGTTACCTACCTGTGGTTTGGCCATAACGTGGATAAGTATGTAGCTGGAATCTGAGTGAAAATATGGCCCAGGTACATAACACTGTGTAGGAACCCTATCATCTCTGAGTTCCAGTTCACAGTAGGCAACTGAAGAAAAAAAAAGATATATATATATATTGGTTTTCTCTGTGTTATGGTTTGAACAACTTTTACCAAAAGCTTTATTCATTACAGCAATTTATCTCAAGTTCTTCTCCACCTGGGGGACTCGGGTGACCGAGTGATCTAAGGCGCTCGCCTTTACAGATCACTGATATCTCACTTCTGTCCGTGTGGGTTCGAGTCTCGGCTCGGCCAACGGGGTGTGTGAGAAAGCTTGCCAGTAGCTTCCCGTGGGTCGGTGGTTCTTCCCGGGATTTCCCGGGTTCTTCCTCCGTCAAAATATATCCTGGCCGCCATGTATAGCCTGTCATGTGCTGAAAAATAGAGTTAAACCGACAAAACCACAAAACAATTATATATATATATATATATATATATATATATATATATATATATATATATATATATATATATATATATATATATTTTCCTTTCATCCTTCTTTCTTTCCCTCTATCCGTCTACCGTCTATCTCGTATATATCGTTCATATATGCGTACGTCTGTCGTTTTATTCTATCCTTTTATCAATCCATCAATTTCATATTCTGTTTTCTTTTCATTTTACCTTGCATTAGGTACATACATACATACATACATACATACATACATACATACATACATACATACATACATACATACATACATACATACATACATACATACATAGATACATAGATACATAGATACATACATACATACATACATACATACATATCCTCTTTAGCTTCTAACAGGCGTCTGGTAGGAAATACAATTCAACCGATGATTAATTAGATTCAAACTGTCAGGGGTTGTTAAAGTTGGTAATTGTACCAAACATTACGGAACTTTCATGCATGTTCCCGGGATTGTTAAAGTTGGTAATTGTACCAAACATTACGGAACTTTCATGCATGTTCCCGGGATTGTTAAAGTTTGTAATTGTACTCAACATTACGGAACTTTCATGCATTTTCCCGGATTGTTAAAGCTGGTAATTATACTCAACATTATGGAATTTTCATGCATGTTCCCGGGCTGGTTTAAGTTGGAAATTGTATTCAACTTTAAGGAATTTTCATGCATCTATTCTTCTGTTTCATACGGAGTTTGTTTTATTCATTCGGGAGCATCGGTCGCTCGTTTGGTAGAGCATCGTACTCGTAATTTAAGGATCGCGGGTTCAATACCCGCCCAGGCCGGAGTTGGTTGCCTCTGTGTGTCCTTGGAAAAAGCACTTAGCTCCAATTACTAGCCATGATATAGCCAATATTATTATATAAGTCCCATTAAAAACAGACAAACCAGCCAACATTCATTCATTCTCTACTATTTGACTTTCGAATGAAGAAATAATTGGATTATCAGATTCATCTCTATATAATCCCTATACTAGAGGAATATAAACTTTGGTCCTGTTTATATTTTCATAGACGCCAACTGAGAACAAAATTTGCATGAAAAGTCTTTTTGCTGTGCGTATTAGGTACACGATTTTAAATGTAACTAAAATTGTGCCTGAGATATCCCAGAATCCTCAAGTTTGTATCTTAACATGGAACAGATTATCATGACCTTTATGAAAAAATTATGGCAGAAAATGCTCTCGTGTGTTAAAGATAAAAAATATAATCTGTATTTGTATACGAACTTCTCGTGACGTTTTAAGGACCAAATTTGAACAACGTTTTTATATTTACCTAAAGTGTGATAAAAACAAGACACTTTTGTCGTACAACTAAAATAATTGTTTATGACTCATTTATTGAATATAATAGGGTACACTTTCCTTAAGTTTTGTAATACAAAAATGCAAATACAATATATGGTGCATAGATTTTTTTTTGCGATTATTTTTCCGCCTGCCTACAAATCTGTCAGTCCGTCCGTTCATCATTCTATCATTCCGTGTTCATGTACATATGTAAGTAGTTATAGATACAACTATGTAGGTTGGTAGTTTGTCAAGTATATTGGTTGGTATGTATGTATTTTACAGACGAATTTAAGCATATAATTGCTATATATATATTGAAGAAAGCGCCTCTGCATTTTAATGAAATTATACCTGGTCTAAAAACAATACAAAATACACACAGTAAATGTAACCTATTTTTTTCTTATTTTAATTCAATGCAGAATATCAAGAGATGCCTAACTTCAGCTGTTTCCCGGACTCATTGTCTAAGAATGAATATTATAAAGGAGTTGGAAGTAAAAAATAAAAACAAAACAGAGACTTCGCCAAGAAAAGAAAAAAAAAGAAAAACAAGCACCCCCTCATTCCATCCCCCTCACCCACCCCCACCCCCCGAAAAAAACAAAAACAGATATACGTTCATACAGGCAAGCAAACAGACAGGCGGACTGATAGATATATGAAAATAAGTAACAGACAAGTAAGCAGACAGACAAGTTAAACAGACAGACAGGCTAAGCAGACAGACAGGCTGATAGATCGGATGGTGGGGGTAAGGTGGCAGTGAGAAACATACATATACAAAAGGTTGTGCAAGCAGACAGACTGACAAGCGATGAGAGAGAGAGAGAGAGAGAGAGAGAGAGAGAGAGAGAGAGAGAGAGAGAGAGAGAGAGAGAGAGAGAGAGAGAGAAACTTACGTTATGCTTGGCCTCGATTGTCCCAACTTTGTCATGCGCCCGTTTGTCCAGTATTGTGATCACAGTGACTCCAACGTTCGTTCTCATTGCATATATCAACATCATGGCGACCCCAACAAGGAAAGTAATCAGGTATCTACGTGGAAGATAGCATTCACTCACGGCAGGAACACTCTCTGTTCCTTCCAAGATATTCTTTTCTTGGTCGCTTCCTTCATTTTTCTTCCGCTTCATAATCGGATTTTCATCTTCCGACCTATCCGAATCCAAAATGTCCTGTTTGTCGGAGTCCGACTTTTCAGACGCCATTTTAATTCTTATCACTATCCAAAATGCTAAGTCGCACGCTCCAAAGTTTATCTTCCATATAAAAACAAGGCTTGTTTATAACTACTGTCGAAATACCATACACGTCAGTGACATTTTAAACCATTAAGCTGTTAAACATAAGGACACTATCACAATAGCCCTAGGAAGTAGGCATATCGGTTTAAGTCTAATAGATGCTGTTGTAAGTTGACATAGTCTAACATTTGTCCGTCTTTTCACAACCTACCATACAAGTAGGATTTTCTGTATTATTTACCTGTACAAACTGCCATGATATCTATACACTCAAGCGCTGACTCACACCTGGCTGGTTATCTGCAAATCTATAGATATATTTTACCTATAAACGACTAGCAGCAGTTATAAAAAAAAGGTATGCAACAAATGTTTGTCGACACTACTAGCCCCATATATTCAATTTTGTATAATGTTCATAATGTATATTGATTTGAACAATACTCTGTAATACACTTTTAGACAAAATATATATTTGAGGTTCATAATGACTTATATTGTCATACTAACTGATCATATAGACCATTATAACTGACGTAATTACTTATTTTTTTAAAAATGTATTTATTTTTTTATTTTCTTTTTTTTTCTTTTTCGGAGTGTGTGGCTGTGGTGGTATCTCAGTTGATAGAGAATATGATCGGACTCGTGATCCAAGGGTCACGGGTTCAAAACCCGCACAGGCCAGTCCTGATCGACTGTTTTGGTATGTCCTTGGGAAATAGCTCCCATTTATTCTGTATGATATATAGCCAAAATAAGTTTAGAAAGTGCCGGTTAAATATCGTTTAATTATGTTAATACTATGGTTCGGTGTAAGAATTAATTTGGACTCGAGCACTAAATGTGTACTTTGCTGTTCACACCTAATGTGTGTCTTACGACCAATACAAAAAGTCACTCTAGCGAAGGTTGGACAACAAATATAATTCCGATTGAAGGTTGCAAACTTGTCAGAATACTGTGTGTTGACACTTGTGTGATGCTATTTCGAGTCTTCAAATTCTCTCAATTGAATGAAAAGGTATTGGACTTTTGTAAGAACACACACACACACACACACACACACACACACACACACACACACACACTTATTAAAGTTATATCAAAGTCGATGTTAGTTAGTTAGTACGGACAATGAATTCAGGAGAGACAAAAACTTAATCATGGTAAAAGATGAAGAGTCATTTCATTCCCACCCCCACCCCCACCCCAAGATCCGAAAATATTTGTTTCTTTAGAAATTAAAAAAAAAAACACTGTTAAGACTTTTTTAACTCCAGAAAAGTGAAAGTTATTTATTATTACATTTATCGGGAATTTTTCAGCGCGTTTTTATTTTCTACTAGAAAATGTACTTATTTTTCTTTATCTTTCTTTTTTGGGCACCACAGTCGCTAACTTTGAAACAAAAAATAAAATCCATTCTGATACAAACATTGTTTTAAACCTTTGATGAGAGAAAAATTTATATCGTTTAAGTAAACCTTCTGAGAACAAATAAGTCGTCAATAAAATCATATTTCTGTGTCATTTTTACAAAATTTTTATACGGACAAGTATTAAAGCAGATGACAATTTACATGTTGATGAAAGCTTTTTCTTTTTTAAAAAGTATGTTCCTCATACAAATTGGTTATGTCAACTTATGGAAGAAATATCGGGGAAAGTAATAAACGGGAAAAATGTGGAAGATATAAAGAACAAAAGACCCAGGGGAGGGAGGAGGGGGGAGTTTAAAATAAATATTAACAAGACGTTTTTTTCCTTTTTTTATCGAAACATAATATGCAGGCAATATAATAGTCGATAAATACCGTACGGCTGAGGGGTTTCTAGAGAGGGCTATTATATAAGTCCTGGAGCAGTTAAATAGATTCGGGAAAAGAAAAGGGCCCAATCTATACCAGCTGTTCTATAATTATATTGATTATACATGCACCATGTTGCCATTCATTTGTTGGATTAAAAACTGTTTTTTTTTTTCTTCTCAATGTCCAACGAATAGATTTTTTTAGATAGCGTCGAACAATAACAGTTGTTGTAAATCCATAACTAGAAATAGTCAAAACAGCGAACTTAAACCAGTAAGTATTTTTACTTAGTGTTATTCAGATGACTGCAAAATGGATTTGTTTGGTTTTATGTTTTACGGCACATCAATACCAGTAGGTTATTTTGTGCTGAGGCAATCAGAGTAAAGGGCCTTGCCCCAGGACGCACCACGGTAGCCGACTCCAATGGTAGGTTTCGGACCCGCACCCTTCGGTCCGGCGGGCTTATCAGTGCGTCACTGTGGCTTCTGGAATGTATTGCGGTGCACCGTTAGTTGATATAATTATGTGCTTCAAGCATTGGATTGCAAAGGGGGTTGGGGGCACGTCGATCGGATTTCCATTAAGCAATCTGAATACCATACCTGCCGTATTACGACATATCACAAGAAAAACTTGATTTGTTAATCCCAAACCGCTGACACGGTTGTGTCTATACAAAATACGATTTCTAGTAGAGAGAGAGAGAGAGAGAGAGAGAGAGAGAGAGAGAGAGAGAGAGAGAGAGAGAGAGAGAGAGAGAATATCTTGAAAAATAATGATGGCAAACAACTCATTGTTTTCAAAATCAACATTTTGAAAACCTCCGCTCAGCTGATTGATTTACTACATAAGGAGGTAGATGGGAGATTAGGCAGTTCTCCTATTTATGTACAATACTTCAATTCTCACTGGGAAAGATAAACAACCTACAATACAAATACAAAACATTTTTATTCATGGAGCATATTTATGGGGTTGATAATGTTGGTAAGTCAGACATGGGTTCCAATGATCCACGAAGGTTACCTCTTGCTAGTGATTTAAAGCTACGTTTTTGAGCTAAAGAAAAGCGATAACAATAATGATCACGAAATTACCGTTATATTTATATCATTTATCCAGTGTGTTCCTGGTCGATTATTGTCATAGCCTCAGAACGTCTTTCGGTTTATGATAAAGGATTTCATCTTTGGCACATCTGTCAAACACTTTATTTTCATGGGTTGGGATTCAATTTTTCGTGGTTTATTTTTTTAAAAAATATTTGTGTGTACCTGATTTCGTTGATCTATCATTTGCAAAAAAAAAAAAAAAAAAAAAATAAAAAAAAATAAAAAAAAAGATGCATATGTCTCTATGTCTCTGTGAAAGATTATACCGACATTCACCGAAATACCACGAATTTGCGAGCAGATTAGTTTAATCCGAACTGCAGTAAATAAGTTGATTAATTAAGTTATTCATTGCTAACATCTAGCGTAAATGTGGAGGTCTTAAATAATATGCTGACTTATCTTTCCAAGCACGTCTGAGCTTAAGACATTTAATACCACTATTGTAATGTTAAGTAATTAGGTTCTCATATGTTCTTAAAGACCGCTATCAAAGCATAACGTTTTCAACAATTAGAGATCAGGCGCTTGAACAAAACCAATAACTGTAAACCTCTGTTATCCGAAACAATCCTGCCAAAATCTCCCTCTTGGAACCCCTTGTTGCTGGGTTACCTTAATCTTCTGGTCCAAAACTGGATCCGTAAGGTTTGGGTGAATGGCGGTGTTATTATTGCGCGTATTGTGATGGCTGGTGTTGAAAGAATTGTTGCAAAATACGCTGAACACAAACAGAGAAGATATGGACAGTGGACATGTACATCCAGAACAGGTCTCGGTTGACCTAAAAACATTTACCTTTAAGCCAATTTAGGCAAAGTGGCTTATCTGCTCACATGACAAGGTAGTACTTCGGAGAGACCTGATTGAAATGGACTTTGAGAAAAGCAGGACTAATCTGTTTATTGTTTATTTAACAGTTTATATGTGCAAAAATATATTTATAAATGGGAATAACATGTGCTTTGGGAAATAAAAAAGTACACAGACAGTGAGTAAATCTGCATGTATTACTATCATCAGGTAGAATCATTACAATCTTACACGAGTTTTCATGTTCATGAAACTTTGCATTCAAATTAGTTTCAGTGTCCATCGTCATTCATGTACATATCCTAATGTATATTTCACATTCTCAGCGCTATAGATAGCAGTAGTATTAAAGCAAAGAAAGAAACAGGTGATACCTTTCCATTGCATGTGACAGAGGGAGGGGTGTGTGTGAATGTCGGCTTGATTGATATTTCGTTTTGACTTTAAATTCGTGGTCTAGCTCATCCACGAAAACCACGAAATTGGAACGCCACGAATTTAAAGCGTTTCACAGTACCACATGATTACGAGGGGGGAGTGGGATATAAAATGTGTGTCAGGATGTAGTGAAGTTTCAAGGTATTCCTTCTTTTAGATCCATAGAGTTCATGTCTAATGATAGGTGATGCTTTCAAACTTGACTTTTTCTTTAAAGTGGTCCGCCAGGTAAGTAGAAGACAGTGAAGTATGGGTACTCTGATGCAAGAGAGCTTTTGATGGGTACTCTGATGCAAGAGAGCTTGTTATGGGTACTCTGATGCAAGAGAGCTTTTTATGGGTACTCTGATGCAAGAGAGCTTCGATTCGTTTCGTCTGAAGGATAATCAATTAAGAATTTGAATGATCTAGCAATTTTAAAAATTTTGTTTATACCATTCATTCAAAACTTCTTTTCTTGGATGAGAGTCCAAGCTTCTTCCAGAAAATACTCCAACTTTTCTTCTTGGTCAACATAAAACAGTTGTCGTGTTGTACTTGATTGGGATGATCGACTCGACAGCTATAGCAATTGTCTATGGTCATGACTGTTAATCTCTTGGTCAAGTGTAGAACAAAACATGTCGCTTAATATTTCTCATGTTACGACCATCGTGCCAGTACTGTGTCTTCTTCATCGTTTTCTCTTTTTTCTTTCTTCTTCGCACTTTGACTTTGTCGGGATTGATGTGGCTGTTGTTTTTGATCGTTTATATCCATCTTCAAGTTTTCCACCAAAAAACTTTTGTCCATCTTCATGTTTTCCACCAAAAAATTTTAGTAGTCTAGGACCACTTCTCTCAGACTGTTAATTTCAAGGCTATTGTCGAATTTTGTTAAGAATATCACGTTCACCTTTTCCAGAGGGCCTGAGCAAACTGAAATTCCACACGTAATTGTCCTGATTTATGGGATGGAAATGTCCATCGTCACTGCCTTGGTCTGGGATTAAATCAAATTCACAGAAACAGTAACCACCTGCAAAGTCGTTGTAGGAAATGACGTGTGCACTGTTGGTACCCAATTGTTTGTGTGTACAAATAGAGCCAAGTAAGATCTCAAGGGTTTTGATCAATGGCTCTGTTGAAGGGTGCATACTTGACGATACCAATGAATAAATGTTTATGTAACTGACCCTCGAACATTTGATCTATTCTTCAATCGGTGTCCAGCCGCAGTGGTACATGTTTTTACCTCCACTCGTCATATGGAATACTTTGCCGTTTTTCTGGTCAGAGCCTGACTGATGTCGTTTCCCACTCTAGGTAAGACTTCTACGCGTCAGACGTACAGTTTCGCTTCTTCAAGGCTGGTTTTTAAATCATTAGCATTAATGACCAAATGGAAGACGATGCTACTTCGATTCAGTCTCAGACGTACATACATACCGTTCAACAAATACTTGTTTAGCAGATACAGGTCTAAGCGTAAACAATCCATCATTTTCAAACTGCGACCTTGCTTGATGTTCTTTTGTCGATTGTTAAATCCTACAGCTTGAGTGTCATCATCCTCTGTCAATTCCGTGTCGTTGAAAGCGTTGAACGTGTCTCGTTTTCATACCATACAAGCATCTAAGGTGGTTTTATTGGCTTCATTGTCATAAGTGAGGTGATAATCTACCTTTATTTTCATTAGGTGTTATTCATCTCATGATGATAAGACGTTACATGGTTCATTTCTTCAAGGTTTTCAACACGAATAAATCAACAATCAATGTACATATCGAACCATAGATGCTTCTTGATTAAGCATTTTTTTTTTATCTCTTGCGCATCTTTGTTTTTTTTTTTTTTTCGACATCAGTTGAATTGAAATTTTATTTTATGTTGCTGTTTTTTTTCCCCTCTTAAAACACAAAACTATTTCATGGCATCCCGTTTAGCTCATCCTTGACAACATCCTGTATCTTTTTGTTTACTTATAGTATATTAAACACGTTGTCATACGCGATATCACTAATGACATAACATTTAATGTTAACCTTTTTTTGATTGTAGAAGTTGTCAATTTAAACATAGATACACAATAAGTCTGTATTTGTCATAAGTAGTTTCATTTTTTCGTGGTAAGAATCTTTAATTTGTTTCAGTAGATCGTACATTAGCAAGTTCGACAGTTCTAACACAATGATGCAATTATAGATTCGTTTGACTAATGTTTTTTAAAACATATTTTGCATTCTAGCCAAAACCAAATTCTCATATATTATTGATCCCCTTGCAAATAATAAATATTTTTGATATTTCGAGAAAACACAATATCTTTCAAACATATTTTTACAGTTGTCTCTCTTCCTGATATTCTCCATTTGTTTGCCGAATACTGACTTTCTCATAAATTTGATGAAGTCTTTTCGAATTCGTTAATGCCTTTTTTTATCTTACATTTCAATTGGGCTTGTTCTATGATTTTTTCCACGGTTGTTCTTTAAATAGAAAAAATATATGAACCTCGTTCAAGTTGTTCACATAGTTTTACGTACAACTTAAGTTGTATGTGGTGAATGTCGTGTTTTTCTTTGGTTATCAACATACACAGTAATTATGGTCGGTTGGTTTTTGTCCTTTCTTTAGCTCGATACAATGATTTTGTAGATCTGATATTTCTTCGAGACATGCTACCATCTTTCCAGGTGCGACAGATTAGTCCTTGAAATAGTCATGCAAATGTGCTGATACTTCTAAATCAACTTATATAATGTATCTAGTTTCATTATTATCATGTATTTCAAGAGGGCGATCTACTATCCATTTAATTTGTTCGGTAGTTGCTCATCTAAAATTCTTAACAAACATCCACTGACACACATATATTGACACATTGTCCAACCTTAAGGATTACAATATATTTTATATGTTTATAATGCAGGATTTTAGTTTAGACTTGTCGTATTCACCATTATTTCTAATTTCTCAATTATTATCTACATTGTATTGGTGACTGGCTTCGCTGTATATATGCTGCATCATGCTAATTCATCCTTTTATTAAACTTTCGATTATCAAACACATATCGTAATCCGTTAACAGTTCAAGTTCTACCCCTGTTAGTTTCAAACTAAGGACATGAGCTAAACCGTGAGCACTAAAATAATGAGCGAAGTGGCGTTTGTGGTGTTTCATGCAAACATTTATGGACTCTTCAAACATATATATATATATATATATATATATATATATATATATATATATATATATATATATATATATATATATATATATATATATGTGTGTGTGTGTGTGTGTGTGTGTGTGTGTATCACAGCGTCAACTTATATTTCTTAAGTAATAGTTGTGAAGATCTTTTGGTAGAAATAGTCCATGATATCCTGTACATACTGATAATTCTTATTTGAAATGTTCGAATTGAATAGTGATGACCGAAATGTTTCTATTGTTTGTATAGATGTGTCATTAAACTTTTCAAAACTACTCATATATTTGTATGTGTACGAGTCGTTCAAACGTTAGGATCCATGCGTTGAAACATCCAATCATTTTAGTGAATATTTCGTCTCTCAGAGTCATTGTGAGCAGTTCCAACGAGTGTCCCGTCCCGTTAATATGTTAATCTAAAGGTACCAACAAACCTGATAATCCATTTAAACGTTATTCTTTCACGACCCTACCAACCGTATAATTATTGCTAAATAAAATGTATTTCTTGTCTTTTTTAGGTACGAAATTTACCTCTTGAACTTAAATTCATCTTTAATGGGTAACTGTTATGATTTAAAATTTGGATGAAGTCTGAATATATTAAATTTAATTTACATTCTTTATGAGGCAGACCTTAGTCCGTGCCTGTTAAGTGATCGTAATCACGAACATTGTAAGCACGAGCCCTGCGATCTCGAGCCTGATTGCGAATGATCATTTTGCCACAGATATGGCACATGTTAGTTGAGTCAAAATTCTGTTTCATCTTCAATAGTAAACACTATGATGTTTTGCATTCTTAGGCGTTAATTCTTGATACACTAGTTTTGGGATTTCGTCCAATGCATCGTAAACTATTTGCATGTAACCAGTACATTTGTAAACAATTGTTTTATAAGTCCTGTATAGTGATTGAAGATACAAACAGTAGCCAGATGGAATGTGTTTGGATGTTGTCTGCGTCTTTCCCATTCCATAGATTACATCTTCCTTATGCTAAACCAACACGCATTCAAAATTGCATCAGAATACAAATAGAAGTTTTAGTTGATATTGATAGTGCATGAATTTAATAACAGAACCCTTTTCAGGCATGCTGTCTCTCGTACTGGCTATATCGCAACATAAAATGTTGTGCTCTACTAATATTTCTGGTGAATAAATAAAATATTTCAAGCGCTTTTTAAAGATGAACATTTGATCATGATGCTTGTGAATCTGTGTTGACACCAGTTTCGAAAAATCTTTTATTCCGACATAGTTGTAATTTCCTTCCTCGAGATCAAAGACTATTAACATACCATCGTGTCTTTCGTTCTCCTTTATAATGACTCTAACAGCCCTAATATATATGTCTTCTACTATATCGTACAAATTAACAGTTATATCGAATTCGTCTTCAAATTTGTCTATAACCTCTATTTTAACATCTATCAAACCAATGCCTGTATCTATCTAAATTAGGTTTTGATGGCCTTTGAGGATTTTTATCGACCTTATTTAAAATTGATTGAAATGTACGAAATAAGCCCTTGTTATCATCACTTTCCACATTGATAAACTACTTATCTTGCCCCCAATCAGGTAAATCGACCCATGAAATTTGATCGATTCTCTCAAATTCCATTTCGTGCTTTCAATTACCGTTTAGTCAAATTGAATGTGGAATAGAAACAGTTTGTTGTTTCGTTTTGCTGATGTCTTGTATCATGTGACGGCAATTGCCGTAGACTAACCGTCAGCAGCAGATGAACTAGTACGGAATAAAATGTTTTGAGGTTTCTGGCAATAATTTTCTTCGCGTGCCGTTCAACCTAGCCAAAGTATACGTACAAGTCAAAAATCAAACGAAAAACCCAGGGCCAGTGCAAACTAAATTCATTTAATACACACGAAAGTTAGCAGTTGGGCAAAGAGAAAATTTACTATATTCCCCTTTCAGAGGAGATACGACTCATTTCCCCAGTCCATATTTAGAGTTTACATATCTCTCTAATGTGGAAGCTATTCGTTTTATTTACAAACCAGGAATATACATATAAAGAACGCTTTCATGTGCAAATTTATTAGTAGCAATTCCAGAAGGATTAATTAATCATATTAAGTAAAACAACCTGATTCATTTCACTATATTATCAATGGATCAATTAAAAGCATTCAAACATACTTGACTTATCGTACTAAATTTTGCAGCAAGTATCCTTACATATGACCCTAAAATACATTCAACCGATGGACTTTAATACATTAATCAAAAGAAATATGTTTTGACAATGAGGGGCTCCTAAGCCAAATACTTACATCGTGCAGGGCAGTATAAAACACATGAGAATAAACACCAAATTATATATTTTTTCATAACAAATTTTATTTCAGCATATTCATCTTAGCAGCTCTATCCAACCCCACACATGGAAATGAAAGCTTCACACTTGACATGATTAATACACGTATTGGAACATTTAAACCAATTGTACTTAAACTGCATATTAAATTACAAATGTTAATGTGTGTGTGTGTGTGTTTGTGTGTGTGTTTTAAACGATGTAAGTGTAAGTAGTAGTATCACATGTTCAGCTAGGAGACTATATTTACATGGCCAATTTATGCCAAAAAACATTAAATTTATTATTGTTAAGGAAAAGAAAAATAACTGCTCAAATAAGTCAACAAGAATTGACATTCTGCAATGCTTTCCAAGCATTCACATGAAATATTATAGCAAATAGGTCCTAAGATCCCGAAGATTCGTCGGATCTGGGAAAATACGTACTTGATACATAATGGCCAATTTATTTTAAAAGATGTACAAAAAAACGCAGACTTGTACAAGTAGGGAGTTTTGAGCTCGTGTTGTCACAACTGCGAATTGCTGTGCAAGCAAAGCAGGTTGTTTAAGACAGTGTTGAGCATTGCTTTCTGGCAAGATTTGTAGAACTTATCGTAAAAACAAAGCGTATAAAGTTTCTGAATTATAAACTTTTAAAATGGAAGTATTAATCAAGTCTGTGCATTAATAATTTACATATTATAAAAGTTATTTTTGTCAGGATTAGACAAACAAGCAAGATTTCTGACCCAGGGCCGACATATCTAGTCACAGTATATGAACCGAAGCAGGAGATTGTCGTGTTTGCTCCTACTCTACCGTTTTAGCTTTGTTTCTAGTTTACTAAGTTTTTTTTTAACAGACACCTTCGGTCAAACCGCCATCACACTCCAGGTAAGATTTAGTTCACCCCATAGCTACTGAGCGTTGGTTATACATGGCTTTGTTTTTGCGGTACTTTAACCAAGAAGGTGTTTCATTTTGATCATCAGTCGGCCTTGTTGGCGATCCTGATTATGGTCGTGTGACGTCATTTTCCCAGACCATAGTGTAAGATTCCACTCCAGAGTTTCGTATATTGCACAGGGGTGAATTTTCAAATAAAGATTTAATCCCGACATTTGAACAATAGGATCATGTGTTATTTAAAGTATAATCAGAGAATGCTTATGTTAGCTTGAATTGGTTTTGTTTGAGCATATAATATAGACCAAATGCTGGGGAAATCTAGCTCAGTTTGAGATGAAATTAAAAACCCTTTAGCCTGTCCGATTTTCTTCACATTTTGTATAAAGAAAGGCAAATTTCAGGTACTTAAATCACCATATGAGTGTAGCTAAAGGAAAATTTGTTTGTCAGAAAAAAGACAGGGCCCAAACTTCGAATTTCAGCTATTTTTAACGCATTTTATTACTTTAGAAGCTGTATTTAAACAGGTGCGGAATAATTCTGACTTAAAAATAAAATAAAACATAAGTTAGACAGATACACAATTTTATTTTGAATCGTAAGAGATGATAAATGTCCCGGTATTGTGCAGTTTTCACCGCAAAGATTAAACATTATGCAGACGACATACGTGTAAGGAATTGAAATTTTGTCAAAACTGTTGAGAGTATCCTGAGAAGGAACAAGTATGTCGACTTCCTGTCCCCCATCTTGTTTAGGTAATTCACTAAGGGTACAAATGTTAGCAGCCTGCTTCCGTCATTTTGTTTCTGTCGAACCGAGTATTAAACATCAGTTACACTTTAATCGCACCATATACCTCACAGGATCGTCACCAAAGTGGCAGATACGACCAATCAATGATCAAAGCGAAACACGTGCACTGCGAAAAAAAGTCCTGACTGGTGAGTTAGGCCGAACTATATTTTTGGTCACTCGCGTCATATTACACAACACTGTTCTTTTCACCTTTCATTAGAATAAATATTAGGATAAATATTAGAATAAATCTAGTCGAGGAATAGAGCATAATGCATGCCTACACCGTACGTACTGGATGCCTGACACATTTCGTCTATACAACGCAGGCATGATGAATAAACATAATACTTTTTGCTTTTTGAGACTGGATTAGGCCCCTGAAAAATATTCCACTGAACGGACAAGCGGAGATGTCATTCTGGTTGAATGTTACAAGATATTTTGTGAACAGGACTTCACGTGCAGTCACATTCCGAAACTTCATATTGGAGACAATCTTTATATAAAAGATCACATAAGGCTATCTTACGCGGTCAATCTGGAAACCATACTAAAAAAGGTTTACAAACATTCGTGCTATCATAATACACCCTTTCATATAATAAATGTATATGTATACACATTTTACATGTGTAGTTGTAGAGCGTTTATCATGTACACAATGTGGTTCCTATGTGGTTAATACTTCGCACCATTCTCGAGAACATCTTATTAAAACATGAGGGCATTACAAATAAATATAATAACTTGAAGCTACGGTTTAAAGATATCACTGATTAAAATATCCAGTAGTTCTAGCGCAAAACCCACACTTAGTTTCTGGTGGATGTTAGAAAATTATATTCTGTGGTTGGCAATGGCGTCGATCCTAGTGTGCTACATTTGAACGCGAATCGAGCTTTCTCACCAGCAAATGTGTATATGGAGTCACAGATCTTAGCCCAACAGGGAACAAGTTCAAATTCATCCCCTTTACGTGTCCACTTGACCCTTGTATACCTCTGAAAATGCTTGTACATGATTTTCGACATGCACTTTGGATCCCCTTCTTCTAAAAACATTAAAATTATGGGCTTCTTCTCCAATTCTGCGACAAGGGCCTCAAAATCACAATAATAACTTCTACAGAATGCCTCAGACACAACCAGTAGTACAACACTACAACTTTCAGTACAACGGATGATTTCTTCTAATATGTATCTACCAGGTTCGAAATGTGTATCACCGATACATACCCAGTCATCTTTAGGAGCACCAAGTCTTTCACTTAAAGCATCTTTTAGCCCATCAATAATATATCTGTATACAAAATCTCGATCTTCGTTACAAAATGAAAGAAATAGTAGATGTTTTTTTGGCAGACCGTCCTTCCGGTACTTTTCGATCAGAAACTTTATATGTCGTAATTTCAAATACCGTCTGTAGGTGCAAATGAGCATAATTCCAATGATAACAAGTATTCCTGCGCTGAATAAAGGAATTAGGGTAGCCATCAGAATCACTTTGGTTCTTTCACAGAGTTGTTTTATGTCCCTCAGAGTGTTCTCACTTAGCTGTATTACGTTTTTCTCCAGCTCACAAGTGTACTTTTCTCTGTTCACGAGTATAACCTTGGTGGTAAGAATCCATTGAATAAAGCTTTTTGTGTCGCACTCGCACATGAAAGTATTTCCAGTTAAATTGATTGAAAATTGTCTGACGTATGAATGATTTGATTCCATTTCAAAACTCATAATGTCAAAGGTACGTAACAAATCTGAGTCCAGGAATAAGATTTTATTATTGCTAATATCAACATTCTCCAGTTCAGTCAAATGTTCGATACGGAAAAACTGGCTGTTTAATAAGTTATTATTGAGAATGATTGTTTTTAGTTTCCTATTATTTCGGAAAAATTCTCTGGGCAGTCTGTTCAACTTATTAAATGACAAATCAATATATGTGAGTTCTAGATTTCGAGCAAACAAATCCACAAATTCAGCAAAATTCTCCATGGCGCCTAAATTGTTTTGTGTGAGTGAAATCCACTTCAGAATGGTGAGATGAGACGTAACGTTTATACTCAAGTATTCTAAACCATTATTAGATAAGTCTACCTCACGGTACATCGGCATATGTGGATCAAAGCTTATATTTAACAATCGGATGTTGTTGTTCTTAATTTCGATACGACCTCTTAGATCTCTGTTGCAATTTCGACTTTTGTAAGTAATGTTTTGTTGGGCTATTTTCCTTGAAAGAACATTGTTCATCTTTAAAATATGGGCCTGAAAGGGCGGGAAGAAACAATCATAGACTGCAACATCATCTTCGTTGTTATAATAAAGGATAATCTGTGGAATTTTTGCAAAGCTCATATCGGATAGCTGCAATTTTGGAAACATTTGTTCTTTAAAAGCCTCGCCGAAAGAGAAAAAAGAGTAGCTGGTGAAATCGGCATCTACCATCAGCAATTCCTTTAGAGAAGGTCCAAGTTGGGAAAGTGCTATTGGATCTACCTTTGTAAAGTGTGCATGTGAAAGATCCAACCGTTTGATATTGAAGCGCTGTAACGTAAGAAAGAACGTTTGATCCAGTTCGCCTGACGTCACTGCCCATGCCAATGACTGAAGATTCAACTCGTCGAGGTTGTTGGTAAATTCAGTGACGCTCAAAGCATTTACAACCATATTAAATGATAGATGAAAGTTTCCCGAGAGGTCAAGAGTTTGCAATTTTGTTAGATGACTCAGAGCGTTGTTGCTAATGTATTCTAAAGCAGGAAAGGAAATCTGGAGATGCATTAAATTTCTCACGTTCCAAAAAACAGTGCCGTTAACGCCTAAAACACTTTTACTATGGAGGTAGAGTTGGGTCACATTTGCCCATCGGGTATGATTGAAGTGATATTGATGAAGAATTTTGTATTCTATATCTGTTATGTTTACAACCCTCGTGTTCAATGGAAGCGTGTCGGGAATTTTCTTTGCACAGCTAAGGATAAAATTTCCATCATCAACAGCACACTCACATAAAACAGGGCAGTCAGAATCGGCGTACACTACGGAAACCAACGCGAAGAGTGATAAGGTGAGGATTTCTCGATAAGATTCATCCATTTTCTTGTCCCTCGAAAGCCTCAATCTGTGAATAATAATAATAATAATAATAATAATAATAGCGATTGTTATGACGGTAATAATAATATTAGTATTATTATAAGAATGATTATGATGATTATCATAATTATGACGATGACTAAAATCTAAAGCATTGTTTCAACGCCTTTCAGTTATATGCATACATGAATACATACATATATATATATATATATATATATATATATATATATATATATATATATGAATAAATAATATTATCATATACAGGTAAAAGATTTTTTAATTCGTACTCTACGGAGATTCGAACCCGGATCCGAGGGTTACGGCACCAATCGCCTTGCCTGTATGCACCAACCCCTATACCATCTCGACCATGCACACATCACCAAAAAATGATGCTACGGAGTCGGTGGTATAGGCATTCGTGCGTAGCAGATATACTCGCATGTCGACCCAGTAATTAATTCTCATCTAAGTACACAGTCCATCTGGATTCCTACTACAGAAATCAAAGTACATAGAAATTATTATAGAGAATTACAAATATACACCAAACAGAGCGGAAAGTGCTATCCCTGGATTCTACAGGAGGATGCTTGATAAAATTAACAGAATTTTTAAATAAAAAAAATATTATCATACAGGTTAGAGAATTTTTTAATTCGTATCCGCGGGTTACGGCACCCATAGCCTTGCTTGTAAGCACCAATCACTATACCATCTCGACCATGTACACGTCACCAAAAATAAAGCTACAAAGTGGTGTAGGCATTCGTGCGTAGCTGACATACCCGCATGTATATGTGCAAGAAGGAAGCACAGGTAGCACAGGAATTGCTAGCTGTAGTATTTTCACCATCATCTCGCTACAAGTCACAAACTGAAAGAAAGGTTCCTTCAAGCAATCACCGCGAGACACCAAGCATATAAAAATCTTACCTTTTGAATATGTTTTCACTCACTTGATTTTTACTTTTATATTTCTCACTCGCTTGACGTTTTTGGCATTATTTTTTTATATTTTATATTTATTTCACCTGGAATATTTTTGCAACCAAGAATTGAATACTGTTTTATTTTCTTGCATTTGTGGCATTGGGAAAATTGTTAACCAAGAATTTATTAACAACCAGTCATTTTCAACCTTATGTAAAACGTCTTTCCTTCTTCATTTTAAAGTAAACAAAATTCAAAGCTCGCGTACCTGCTGCCCGTGTTTTCAAGCGCCAGTTGGTACTAAGGTTTATGACCAATGCACAAGTATAATAATTAAACCTTGACACGATGTTGCCAGTTTCGGTCCGCTAAATATTTATGCGGGTTATCAGATAAATTCATACAAAACACCAATAAATAAAAGTAAACAGGAACAGTACAATTATTTACATGTCCGGTAAATATAGTAGAATTATTTACCTGTCCGGCAAATATAGTAAAACTCGCACAATTACTTACCTGTCCGGCAAATATAGTAAAACTCGGTTAATCCTAACACAGAAACAACAAATTTACGGTTAAGAATAGATAGATCAGTTTCATTATTTTGTTCCGTGACAGGTTCATAGAGAAATCTCTAAGAACGTAAATGACTTATATCGAATTTTGTTTAAAATAGGTTTTACCATTCTCAGACGTCAGCTATAGTTACTTATCTTGAATAACGGTAAATCTTATGTATTATTGAACAAGTTAATGGCAAAACTTTGGAGTTCTTAAATATTTATTTCGTAATTTTCTCTTTTGTTTGCAGAAAAATGCGACAACGTGTCAAAATCTAGTGTAAATATGAAACGTTCCCTGAAACAGTAAATAACAGTTTGAGTGATTTTAACCTTTAAAACATATCGCATTTACAAGCTGTTAAGTTAAAAATGCTCATTAACCCATTTAAATGTATAAATCACACAAAGTTCATGCATTGTTTGTACATTTATGACAGTAGAGTTAGATTCCGATTGCAGAAAGAATACCTGCGCAGATTTCACGCAATCATTTAACTACGTTAGTTGTGTTTCAGATCCTTATAAAAAAAAGTCGTGCGTAGGAAATTTTGCCCTGCTATGCCATGTACCGTTGATTTCATACGCTAAATTGGTTGAGTGTGTTGTATTCTTTGTATTTTATAAAAAGGACACATATCCATGGATGTAATTCAGCTCCAATAAATTGAACCAAAACAGGTGAGTGATTCTGTAATAAACGATGGATCGGAAGGAAATATAGGATTTTGTACAGACCCAGAATGTACACCTGGAATTTATGCGAAATATCCCACAGGATAACACGAAGACAATAAATATTGCTGGATATGTGAACTTGGGAGATAGCCATTGTACTTGCGTATATACTTTAGGATTATACAATAAATGTGTTATATGTTATCCTGTAACAACGGTTTTTTGAAAACAACTTAAAATATTTTGTTAGATTTATGCAACACGAATGTGTAATCTTGGGCATTAGGTCTCAAACAAATGTTATATGAATAGTGTTTGGAATACATTTGGGGAGAATCCTACTGTAGTAAATTTAATAATATGCAAACAAACATTACTTGAATGTTTGCAGCAAAACTTGGAAACTGATTTCTGTGAAAATCGACAGCTTTTATTGTATAAGGAAATAAGCATGATTTAGTACAACAAGTTATCTTGATTGTATTGAAACCAATAATGTTATAATGCGTGGTGTTACTAAATTACGCCTGTCTGCACTCAACCTCAGAATATAAACAGTTGGATAGTATGGAATAGAAAGAGGTAGTAAGCTGTGTGAAATATACGGAATGAGAAATATGGTACATGAATTTCATTTTGTTATGGTGTGTCCTTTGCATACTCGATTACGTAAAATATTTATCATGAAAAATATTTATATCCACCAGAGGATGTATAATTTAATAAACTTATGTATGTCTAAGAAATCTAGTGAAAATAAGTGAAAATACGTTGATGCTGCATTTAACTTGAGACGTAAATGTATATATAATTTAAAATAATGTCATTTGCTTCAAAACAATTAAATATATCGCTTAAGTACAACTATCTAAGTATGCTATTTATGGACTCGAAGAATATATATTAATTGTTTTTCTTATATACCAAAATAATAGCAACCAATATTGATATTGTCCATCATCAAATACAAAAATGTCATTTTCCCTTTGAATATAAAATTTTACATTATGGTGTATGTTGAAAAATTCGTATTTCGAACTGTTTCCTAATATTCCACTTTGTAACGCAGACAATAGACCGTCATTGATAAAGATTTCTGAATTTGTTTTTTCTTGATTAAGACCGAACCATAGTTCTGGTCACAACAAAATGCCAAACAACACCCCTGTCATAGTTATTAGAACCTAGTCCACCAATGAAATAGGTAATGGTGTGCTTACATTGTACATGTTGGAGGTAAATTCTACTGAAAGGTTGAAACGCCAAGTCGTGTGTGTGTGTGTCTGCGTGTGTGTGTGTGTGTGTGTGTGTGTGTCTGGGTGGGTGTGTCTGGGTGTGTGTGTGTGTGTCTGGGTGTGTGTCTGTGTGTCTGGGTGTGTGTTTTTATATTTTATAAATCAATTACACCCATATAATCGGAAAAAAACAATCCTAAAACGACAAAGCCTTAGAAAGAAATATTCACGCCATTCATTTAGTCTGTTCGTGTTTTATCCCATTACTCCAATATATACCTTACTTAATTCACTAAATATGTTTGTAGTTATCATATTGTCTCAATATTTACTTTAACTAAGCAGATAAAAACAGATGAGGACAGAACACAAACTTTATTTAGAACTAAATTGCAAAAGTAATTTTATAGCTCCAGACGTGAGGATGCAAACATGTCTTACTACAGAATATAAATAACATAATTCTATTGAGTATTGAATATAATATAGATTTCATTTCGTGAAAAAAATACCATGAAATTCACATAAAACTGACAGACCAAATTATAATTAATTATATTAGTGTTAAAATGCGATATAATCATAATTACTTATACACAATTAGTTATTTCTTACCTTTTCTGTTGCGCAAAGTATAACAATGTACACAATGCAATTAAGATTGCATTTGAATTTGCTGACATAATGGCTTTAAATTTTCCTATATTCGGCCATGAACAATAGCATCGTCGTAAATATTTTCTTCTCAATTCCTGATAAAATAAAACAAACAAAGAAAAAAATGATATTCATTTTCGACAGCTCTTTTATTACAACTATTACATAGCCGCTAGTTCCTAAATACTCCCTCATAACGACCCATTTCTATATTCAAGACTCCCTCATAACGACCCATTTCTATATTCAAGACTCCCTCATAACGACCCATTTCTATATTCAAGTTATGCGCTTCTGCTCTAGTGCAATTTTAAAATGAACTTCATTGATCACATCCAAGTACTATTCAAATGATCAATATTATTTATACAAGGAATAATACTCTAGCTTGTTTGATGATTTCAAATAGGATATCCATATTTTCTTCTACTGATCTAAACCTCTGTCTCCTATTTCACTGATTGGAATCACTATGTCAAATTGATTGTTCCATACGTAAGTAAATTCAAGATTATGTAACAGAGATTGAACTTGAAATGCTAGTTTTTCACATGTTTCTAATTTCCCACAGTGGGTATCTTCCCAGTTCACCATAGAGAACATCCAAATTAGTAGATTTTTTTTCATCCCTTGATAATCGTCTGCAACATTTTGCACGAATCTGTTCAACATCTTTTCCTGGGTGGACACCCCATATCTCTGATCCATAATTAAGCACAGATCTAACCAAAGTATTAAAAAAGTTAACATTTTTCCCTTACAGGTAGAACAGTGTATTCAAATAAATTGTGTAAATTAAAAGGAGCTAAGTTCCCCTTAACAATTAAGGTATTTGTGCGTTCGTAGCCATCAACCATCTTTGAACAAATGCAAACCTCGGTACTTAAACGAATCAAACTTTTCTAAGAATTCTGCAGTGTAATATATTGATGGATTTGTCTTTTTGACTCGTTCAAAAACCATATTTTTTGTTTTCATAGTAATAACCTTAAAGTTCCATGTACGGGGGTGGGGGGTGGGAGAGGAGGATTTCGGTTTATTTTAAACTATTCAGCATGGTTTGCAATGACTGTTCAGTGTTTGCAAAAATTACTGCATCGTCCGCATATAATAACAAATATAGAGACAAGCCATCAATATAGAAAACATGATCTACATTTTACATTATGCTGAGTCAAAAAAATCTGAAAAACTATTATTGTATCTTACAAAAGATTTTACAGAATTATCAATAGCACGTAACGCCTTTACTATAACTGAACTAACCCCGTTACTGTTTAATTTATGCCATAACATACTGCGGTCGATTTTATAGAATGCATCGATGAATGCACAATATAATTTTTTACCAGAACTCAACACCTTGGAAATAATTGCGTTCAGGACATATGTGCAATCTACAGTAGACTTTTTCTTCTGGAAACCATATTAGTTTTCAATTATTGTTTATACTCGGCAACCCATTTACATAATCTTTCATTCAATATATTGGAATACATTTTTGCTAATGTACTAATAAGTGTAATACCCCAATACTCATTGACTTCATCAATATTACCTTTCTTATGAATAGGTACTATAACGCTTTCACTCCATAAATCTGGGCAAATACCACTTAGTAAATAGCTCTAAAAGAAAATGTATAATAACATGAAGAGAGTTAACAATCATTTTGGACAGTATATTATCGAGTCCTAATGATTTATTTCTTTTCAATGATTTAACAGTCGTTTTTATTTCATCTGGTGAAATATCTATATCTCCATCGATTATTTCCTAATCTATTGACACTGGCTGATCATCTTGTTAATTGTCCATTATTAATTACTGGGGACCATAAATGTTTTTAAAATGCTCAAAAAAGTCGTTTGCGCATAATTCACTAGATGACTTACAATTCTTTTTATGGCATTTATTAATCTCTCTCCAAAAGCCTTTCTAGAATTATATTTATCCATATTGATTAATTTGATACCCTCATTCACCTTATACTTCTTCTTCGCAATCTTCTTAGATTTATTATAGCTTAATCTAGCTTTGACACATTTATTACAATTTTTAAAAGTTTTATTTCGTCGATACTTATTTATATGTACAGTAAACTCAATTCGTGCTTTGTAACAACTTTCTTCAAACCAAGCATCACTTTTTCGCTTGTTTTGATACGATTATGTAGATGCTTTCTTTGGACTTGCACATTCCAAAATAATATTAGAAAAATTGTCAACACTATCATTTAATAAGTCAGGGTTTTCTGCACTGCCGATCCTTGAAGTTAGGTGAGGCACCATTTCATATCTATCAGACAAACATGATACAAATGATTACTTTTTATCATCATCCCATATTAGTTTCTCACTGAATTTATTATCGTTGTTAGTAGGAATTTCCAGTACTGAAGTGTTACCGTCTCTTATTTTTAAAGATTTTATATTTAAATGCAGTGGTGCACGACCAGAAAATTCACCGAAGGTCAGTACACAAAATTATTCTCTGTACATGAAATCTTGATATGATAAAGGGAAATAATTCACTACGCTCATCCTATTGGTGGTGCAGAAGGTGTATTCGCCTATTCCATCATCGGAGTCTAACCGCCCATTTGCCAAAGCCAATCCCGTGACTTTATGCAGATTAAGTAACCTTTGACCCCATTTATCTGGCACATGATCATTGTTTACTCCATTAGGAAGATGTAAAACAGTACAAATATCAGTAATCAGGTACTTGTCTGGTTCAGGGGTTTCATTAACATTTCCAGTCATAACACTGAAATCTCCTATTACAAATACCTTACTCAGTCGGTCATATTTCACAATACAAATTGTCAATAATTCCAGTTGATCAATATCATCATACATAAAAACAGCCGAATTTTTCGGTAATTTCTAAGTAGGAAATATATATATAAATCTTCATCAAATTCAAACAGACTCTTCTCGAGTTTTAGCCACATATAACCATAAAAATTCACTCGATATTATCACTCATCCTCCTGTAGGATACAGGGATAACACTTTCCGCTCTGTTTGGTGTATGTTTGTAATTCTCTACAATAACCTCTATGTGCCTTAATTATGTCGTACGAATCCGGAATGACTGTGTACTTTGATGATAATTATTTACTGGGTCTATATATGCTGGTGTGCCTGCTACGCACGAATGCATATATCAGCGACGTTGTTCCATCCTCTTTTGCGGGGTGGATATGTGCATGGGTGCCGCAACCCACGTACCAGGGTTCGAATCTCAATAGAGTACGAATTAACAAAATTCACTAACATATATGAAACTATTCTTTCTCCATCTATATATCTATTCTTTCTCCATCTCCCTCTCTCTCTCTCTAGAGAGAGAGAGAGAGAGAGAGAGAGAGAGAGAGAGTGAGCAGACAAATATTATATTACAGTCCATAGTTTCATGAAGAATAAATATCGTTTTCATAACTTCTTCTGTACATCAGAAAATATAAAGTGCGCTGATTTATTCGAAAGCCTATCCTCTAAGCGTCAGTGTTTAGTGCAATCTGTAGTTCAACGTACAGGTATCATAACAAAAACAAAAAATACCTTGACATGGCAAGTTGTGTTCCGGTTGGCTGAGTCTTAAGATATGCTGATTCATTCATTCAATAATACTTCAGATATATTCACACTGTACTCTCGGCCAAAGTATCGGTTCCACTTGTGAATTCCAATTTTGATATTATTCAAAGTTTGCTGTAGATAACTGAAGAACAAAACGGTTCACGTACGTACATTCTGTTTAAGATTCTCAAAACACTGGACACCTACTGACTTTCAAATTTCCTGAGATCCAGGTTGCATGCTTCATTAAACACGGTCTTGAAACTATTGACAGTCTGTAGTTACTACCTTATCTGGTAATTCTTTGCTGCTGTTTTGTCTTGAAAGAAATCGAGGGGTGTGTTGTTTCTTTAATTTTCAAACCACTGCCTCAAGTTCATGATTCATTTGATAATACATGTACTAGTGTCTAGAGAATCACATTGTCATATTAACGAATAATTGTAACAAGCCAAATTATTGCTTTAATGTATGTACTAAAGCAACATAGTAGACAGAAGGTTGCCATCTGTGTTCCAGCATAAGCATTCTTTCTCGTATGAACAAGACCATAATTCTGGTTCGCTAGTTCTCAGTCGGAACTAACACCTTTGGGTAGAGCGTCAAAAGATATCACTGGTACTAGGTACTAAACATGTAGCTGTCATATTTGAAGCAGCATTTCTTAAAAAATTCAACATAATGCTGAGAGGATGTTTTCGCTATGTCCATCTAAAATTCGTACTACCGGTAATCGTATCTGCCGGCAATATTCACTCAGTGAGGCCCTTTGGTTGTCTCATCAAATGGATCTGTTGTAGTGTGTATATTTTGGTCTTGATTGTATTACAAATAATAAAGTTTGAGGGCGTGATTTTACTAAATTACGCCTGTCTACAAACAAGCCCGTAACGCCAGCAGATACGATGGAACAGACAATATGTGGAATGAGACATATTGTACATATTGAAGATCATTTTATTATGGTGTGTCCATTGTATACTCGAGTACGTAAATATTTATCTTGAAAAATATCTATATTCCCTATAGAATGTAAATGTTAGTAAGCTTATATATGTCTGACAAATCTAATGAAAAATAGGGTCCTGATGCATTTAACCTGAGAAGTAAATTTATACTTACTTCAATATAATGTAATTAGTTTTATTAATAATACAATGTATTCTCTGAAGTACAACTATCTAAGTATGCTATTTATGGACTTGAAGAGTATATTCTTTGGTTTTTCTTATAATGGGAGTAATATTTATATTGTCCGTCCTCTAATCCAAAAAGGTTCATGTTCTCTTAGCATATAAAATTTTACATTATTGTGTGTGTGTGGAAAAAATAGTATTTAAGTGGTTTCCAACATTCCACTTTATAACATAGACTGTCGTGAAAAAGCGTTTGAATTTGTTTTTCTTGATTATGGCCGAACAATAGTTCTGGTCACAACACAGTGCTCAACGACACCCCTGTCACCTTGACCTTTTGATGAATATAGTTATTAGGGCCTAGTCCACCTGTGAAATAGGTAATGGTGTGCTAACATTGTACATGCTGGATGTGAAAGAGATTTATGTGCAATACACAAGCGTAAGATGGATGACGGATTTAGGTACATTTTACTGAAAGATTTAACCGCCAGGTCATATATATATATATATATATATATATATATATATCTGTGTGTGTGTGTGTGTGTGTGTGTGTTGGCACTAATTAATAGAAATAAAAATCTGGTTCGGCCTAAATACCACTGATATTTTCTCTGACCGTGGTTCACCTGGATTTTAAATTCGTTTCTTGTCGTTATAATCAAGATCACCAACTCACCTGATTAACAATTGAAAGGTCAAACAATTTCCTGCTCAAAGCTACAAAACATTACATTGGTCGGCCTATACTGCTGGTGAACGTGCATCTAAATGATTAAGCTTCTAATGCTTATATGTGAACCTCTATACAAACTTTATAAATTTATTGCACATATATCATCGGAAAAAAAATTGCGAAACGAAAACCTTTGAAAGAAGTATTCACTCCAGTCAATGAATCTATTTGTATTGTATCCCATTACTTCAATACTTTACCTTAATTGAGTCACTAAATATATTTGTATTTTATCCCATTACTTCATTACTTACCTTATTTCAGCAGATATATTTTCATTGCCAATCGTCTTTGAAGCTTCCTGAACAAAAGACCAGGATGGAATGGGAATGAACTCTAACATACGTATTGGTAATATAATGAATTTCATTGGCTACAGATTGACACAATGGGCACAAATAATTCATTGTATAAATGGGTAAAGCAGATACTATTTATGACTTCACCCATGACTTGAATGCTGTTTGCAAACCTGTATAAAATGTGAAATTGGCTGAAGAGGATGTCCCTGGAGCGAAATTTGAATCAGGTGTTATCAGTGATCATTCAGTTTGTGAATTGAAGCGATGGTTGGAGTGTAGAGGCTTACCAGTTAGTGGTAAAAAAAAACCCAATTAATTAAAAGGTACGTCTGGTTTACTTTTGCTTATAGGAAGGAAGGGGTATTAATGGAATTTTATTTATATTATATGATTAAAAACAACAACAACAACAACAAAAATGGCATTCATGTACATTATTTTGCAGCAAAAGATGCATAGCTACCAATTTGAAACAAAAAGTGCCTTCTAAAATCCCCTTCTACCTAATTTCACAAAATATATTCCCAGTACAAAATACACTGTCAATCGAAATGGGTATCAAATGGAAGATGAATACAGCCATAAAACAATGTAGAAATTTATTTAAATAAGATGAATACAATCCTAAAACAGTGTAGAAATTTAGTTAAATAAGATGAATACAGCCATAAAACAGTGTAGAAATTTATTTAAATAAGATATTTAAATAAGATGAATACAATCATAAACCAGTGTAGAAATTTATTTAAATAAGATGAATACAGTCATAAAACAGTGTAGAAATTTATTTAAATAAGATCTAGCTTTATAATAATCTTTATATTATGCTTCAAGTTTGAGAGAGAGAGAGAGAGAGAGAGAGAGAGAGATGGGGGGGAATAACCATCAACTGTAATCCTCGTCAAATAAATAAACGCAAGCCAATTTTCATTCCAAGTATAGTTTATTTTGAACTAGAGTTAGAGCCTGACAAGAATGGTAATCTAAAATGATTTTTTCTGTGGATAAAGGTGCGTATATTGTGTTACAAAATTCATGCTACTATTCAATCACTGTACAAAACATTTTAGAAAAACTAAGAGATGTGCAGTGAGGATTATTTTCTCAAAGTGTCACATACGTAACGGTAATATTTAAATGTATTGCAGGTGCCTCGGCTGCATATATGCAGGGAAAGATGATAGCAGTATGGTTGCAATAGACGGGGGAAAGTGGTATCAAAAAAAGCTGAGGAAGTTGTAGCAGATGTGGAACAGAGTCGTTCAACGTAGAGCAGTCCAGCTGCAGACCAGGTACATGTACTACCAATTTTAGGATGGAAGAAGTTTCCATCAGGCAAGATTCCAGAGGTCTTTTGCTATCGGAGAATATATGAATATATAATGCTAACAGCAGCATTAAAAACCCATGATAGAGGAGATAGCAATGATAAATTCATCAAACTTTATTACTTCAAAATCCAAGACAAAAGGACGACAGTACTTCTTAAGTGGCCATGGAAAGATGAAAACGTTTTCCTGAAGGCAAAAGTTTTAGCATCCTACACTCAGAATTCCAGCTACAGTATTAGCATTACCCTTTACATGGAAAATGGTACTGTTGTTGATGTATCTATTCCACTGCATCTGCTATGGGTCCATGCAACCATGTTGCTGCATTGCTTTTTGCCTTGGATGTTTACGTCATGCTGTTTGGGTTTGATGTACCATCCTGTAAGAGCCAAGTGTGTACATGTAATGTTGGACGAAAGAGAAAAGATCATCAATTATCCCATGTGCAAAAGTATACCAAGAAACTGGCCCCATACAGATTAATTTAGTATGATCCCCACCCTGTAATGTTTCGAAACACTGATTTTATCGCAACTTTATGTGACACAGTCATCAACAATGTTCAGTCAGCTTCTTGCTATTCAGCATGAGGATTATGAAGTCAACAGGGATAGCCTTTGGGAAGGAACAAACGATGCTTTTACATTAATGTACTAAAATGAAGTAGGCAATAAACCCTATGAAATCATGAATACTACTGAACAGGCAGCATCTGAATCATGGTCTCGGGCCAGATGGTTCAGAGTTACATCATCACAGGCCAAGAATATGATTACTACCCACAGCAAATTGATACAATATAACTTGTTAGAAAGAACTTTCTTGGGTAAAAAAATGCAAGAGTTAAGAAGTCTAAAATACGGAAAGAATAAGGAAGATAATGCATATAGAGAATATGTAGAAAATGCATCACGAAAGGATGAGGAGGTAACCAAGAATGGATTCCAAGTTGCCTGAGCCGGGCTACAGTTTTGATGGTCTAATATTTGATACTTCAGCAAATTTGAAAGGAGTGTTGGATATCATGCGCCCATTGACGCTTAAAAGCACTAGCCTATATCATGAACATAAGTTATCTGCTTGCCAGACCAGAAATGTCCTCTTTGCGTTAACAATGGTGTTCCTCATCTAAAGAGGATCTACAAATACGTTTACAAGGTTTAATTGCAGATGGAAATCTGTGATGTGAACTTTTGTGACTTTGTAATTTGGTCCTCTAATGGTACGAGCCTGGAGAGAAATCTAAGGGACAACCAATTTTGTCAAGATCTATATGTAAAACCTACACAACTTTCATCACAATGTGTTGCTTCCAGAATATCCTGGAGATGAGAGGACCAAGGAGACTCCTTCATTTCAGTCTTGCTTAATTTAAAATCGTATGTATGAGTTGTATGTATCTACTTTTCTAATTATCTACCTGTCTAATTACTACCCCTCTAATTCGGCACATTGAAAGTATTAAAGTTTACACTATAAAACTTACTTGGTGAACGACTGCAAATAAATTGTATTATAAGAGAAAGTTCAATAAGCATAAAGAATACTATTACTATGAACGAACTTTATTTGTTTGCATTTCACAACTTTACACAAAAAGGCATTATAGCTGACATCATATGAGCAATAATTATATTTTTTTACATAACGCAACAAGTACACCACTCCTCCTGCATTAGACTTTTTTAATGACATACTCTCTTGTAAGTTGGTTTTCACATTTTTGTTTACACTTGTGTATTAAAAAGGTACCAAAAAGGCAGCCTCTTTAAATAACATTTACATTTTATACCAATGTTATACTACATGATGTGATGGGATAGCTGAATAATGTTTACTCTAGCATTTTATACCAATGTTATACTACATGATGTGATGGGATAACTGAATAATGTTTAATCTAGCATTTTATACCAATGTTATACTACATGATGTGATGTGATAACTGAATAATGTTTACTCTAGCATTTTATACCAATGTTATACTACATGATGTGATGGGATAACTGAATAATGTTTACTCTAGAATTTTATACCAATGTTATACTACATGATGTGATGAGGTAGCTGAATAACGTTTACTCTAGCATTTTGGAATACCACTAATAAACTCTATAAATCATTACCTTTTTTTTTGTGTTTTTTTTTTGTTTTTGTTTTTTGTAAATATAATTACAGCCTCAATTTTCAGAAAAAAATATAATCAGCATTTATACGTTGAAATAATGAAAGAAACTATTACTGAGGACAATCCACATACCAAATCCACAGCATTGACTAAAAAGGAAATTGTTCTTTACATTTGCTCATAACCTCCCATACAGCACTATTATTTCAAAAGTGGTTCCTGAAAATATACCCCAAAACCCAATAATGTAAACAATTTGAGATACAACAGATTTGAGGCTCAGAGCCAGCATTCCATCAATAATTTTGTATTGTTTCATTCTTTGAATTGCTCGTTCCACATGAGTCCTTACACGAGCAATTCTTTTGGTCTGAAGTTCTTCACACACAGTAAATCTGGCTCTTTTGTCAAGAAATGGTGAGATGTTTAAGTCTATTTGTTTTGCCTACAGCATACTACAGCACATCTCGAATGAGGAACCCGCGGTCTGCTATCTCAAGGTCACTGGGTTCAAGAATGTCAATTAGGCACAATTAAAAACAAAAATTCTTTGTCTAAAATATTACCTCTATAGGTATCAAACAGGAACGATAAACCACCACTATATCAAAAAGCTACCAAGCATTTGAGTGTAATGTGGTGTTTATAGGATGAATACATGTTACATTGTTCTGCAAAGCTCCTGGATGACTGTGAAAATATTTTAAAACAATCTATAATGTTGCGGAGCTTCCTGAAGGATTTTCAACATGAGCGCAAATGTTTTTTGATCAAATATCTTGGTGGAAACATTCAACTTCTCAGACACTATGTATGTTTAAATTTAAACTGAATCCAGATATTGACAATAACAGATTATGTACTCACACTGACTTTAAACCTTTAAATTAAGTCTTTATTTGGAAATGCTTGCCTAAGTTTGATAAAAGTCATGAAAAGTTGATTATTTGGAGAAATATTGCTTTTTTTCCTAGACTGGGCTATGGACGATTACTCCGCGAATATATTAGATTATCCATTGCATTTCCAAGTGAATATATTAGATTACCCATTGCATTTCCAAGTGAATATATTAGATTATCCATTGCATTTCCAAGTGAATATATTAGATTATCCATTGCATTTCCAAGTGAATATATTAGATTATCCATTGCATTTCCAAGTGAATATATTAGATTATCCATTGCATTTCCAAGTGAATAGAAAAGATGCATGAACTGAAACAATGTCACTCCAGTATAAAATTTAAATGGTGAATCATTTTAAAAATAATTTCCATGCTGAAGGGGTCGGAGAATTTGCCAGTTTGACTCTCCAGCTTCTCCTACTTTTTGTTTCATTTTCTTCTGATCTGATTGTCCATCTTAGTAGTTAGCAACTCGGAGCACACATACATTGCTTGGGTCTATTGACTAGGAGTCGCATGAGCACTGTATTCACAGCAACCTCCTTTTGATTTGGTTCAGTAACAGGTCCCTTACGCTCATCATTTACTACAACCTGCTGGTAAAACAAAAGATAAATGTATTATTATGTAGATTTTTAAACAAAATGGTACGTGTATATCTTGAATCATCATAAACAAACCACAGCATTCCCTTTATAGAACACTGTTCAAAGGAACCATACAAGTGACCCATGTTATAAGGGAGGCAGTTATAATGAGGGACATCTCACTTAGAATATTAGCTTTTATGGTGCATACGGACACGAAATTTAAAGGTTAACTTTAAATAATTCTATGCAATTGCAGCATCAATTATTTAAGTAGCGAGAAACTAGAATTAGGTGAAATAAAGGGGAAAAAAATATACCATAAAATTGATCTCATTAGTAATGGGAACCATGATTGAACCCCCCTAATAAAAGGAGCGGTTGTATACAGAGGAGTTTTTAGAATGAGCGGGAACTGTATTCTATGCAACAAAAGTTAGCAATATTTACATGATTAAAGATTAAAATTTTTGTGCTTCGCTTCTCGTTAGTCACACGTACACACACACAAATTTGCAGGCAATAGGAAATCTCGCTTGTTAACATGCTGGTTAATAACAAGGTTTTGTACATAAAGAAAACTTTAAATGTAAACTCCACCCTTCTCTATTGATACTGCAGCAGCCAAATCTATGCCTCACCACAGCTAAAGCAGAAAAGAAAAAAATTATAACTATCAGAATTACATTTGCCAGTACCTCATACTCATGAACTGTGTTGTTGATTTCGTCCAACAAAACCCCACTGAGTTTACTGTTACAGGAGTTGGTGTAGACTCCTTAAAATCTCGTAAGAACAACAGGGCTTCTGATACATCAAAAATAACTTTTTTTTACATACAGAATTAGTTCTATGCGTTGGTGTTTTCCTTTATCCAGACAATTTCTCAACCGGAAGAGAAGGCAAAAACTAAACTACATATTCATTTTTTCTAGTCTTCTCCCAAAAGTTAAGAAAAAATTTAAACAGGACAGACTTAAATATTGTACCTAAGCCTCTTTCCATTAAACAACCACAACCACAATAGTAACAGTTGAGTCCTTGTGTTATAAGTGTAAAATCATATTAAACTAATGTTACGACTTGATTGGTCAAAGAATAATGTAACAGAAAGAAAGTGAAACCAACAAATCAAGTAAAAATCAACGAGTAATTTACTTCTTGACATATAAAATGAAAATTCAAAAGACACTTACAGTAACGTGAATCAAAATTCAAATAATCCAACTATCCTAAGTGTCCTAATCACAAGTCCTAAATATAGACTGTTCCAAATGAATGACTGTATCCTTGAATGTGCTGATGTACCAATATTCTTTAATGTCATGATGTGATAGTAGTCTTTAATTTGAAGATGTGCCAAAATGAAGTACTCCAGAATATCTTTGAATAAGTTCACATAGATCCCAAAATCATCAATTCAAAATCCAACAATCTATGAGCACTTTAATAATCCAATGAATATTTCAAATAATTCCTCTCTCTGAATTTGAAATGATTTTTCACAACTGTAATGGCTCTTTAAAAGACTGATGGTAAGGTCGAAACTGAAAAACTGTCCACTAAACATGGTATATACAAAGATAGGTAACATGCCAGAATGTTCTAGAATATTATATGTGTATGTGACTTTTGACACACAACTCTAAGGTAAATTCTAGTTTTATCTGTAAACAAAATCAACCTTGACCTCAAATTGAATCAACAACTTGTTTACCAAAACCTTCCTTGAACTCAAATACTAAGTAAACAATCCAATCCAAGGACAATAGCTAAACATGTCAACACCATACTTGACATTAAGGTTTAAGCAAATATTAAAGTCAAGAAACATTTATAATTTCCTAAAATATTTAGAATATTATATAAACATCATTCATTACAATAAACATGAAATAAAATGAGTTGCTAACATAATTGATGCTCATCTGCATATGAAATGTGGCCTGCTTTTGGTGGTGGTGGTATATGTATATTTCATACCCCGCCATGAACATGTAAGGGGCATGTAGTGTTACCAATGTCTGTCTGTATATCAATAAATACGCCCTTTACACCCTAATTAATGTTTGTCTGTAGTCCATTTCATTTTTGGTGGGTATTTATGCTCTGTTGACGCAATTTTCGTTTGGTAATCTTGTTATTATTTGGGCAATATTTGTGTTTGTTGTTCATTTCTTTTTTTTAGGGGGGGGGGGTATTTCTAGACACATCATCCAACCTCTGTAAAGACACAAGAATTAGATAGCAAAATCAATTTATAAATTATTGGATTGGAATGTTATGCTGCTGGACCAGGTTCAACAACAAAATGTTTGATGCAAATGTACGTCCATTTGTTGACTTTCTCTACAGCGAAACCATATCTACTGAAAGCATGTACCCATCATCGGCACTTCTCTAATTCAGGTGTGGCTTTGGGAATATTATCCACCTGACGACTATCATGTACTCATTCTCACTGTATCGACTGTCACTGTTGCAAATACCGTAACAGCAATGCCGAGTTGCACCGCGTCGTTTGACAACCTTATCAGCTTAATTGGGTCAGCCATACTTTGTCTTACTCTCGCGTTCTACTAGCAACATATGCACAATAGTATGCACGGGCTAATCTATTTCAGTAACTTATTCAAGAAGCAATCATCGCTATACCAGTAATAAAAAATAAGCTCATTTATTGCAAAAAGAAGAGCTGTCATAGGAAACAAAATGTGTTGATCTTTTCTTTTTTTCATTTGTTTGAAATGACTATAAAGACACAACTGTAACCTACCAACCCTTATAGTCTTAAATAATCCAGCCCGAAGTTGAGCTTTTTTTTAAGGCCCAATGTTTTTTTTTTTTCATATCAAATTGTCACTCTTAAAACCGAGCGAGGTAAAATAAAAAGATACGTACAATATATTACGTTAAGTTATAGGAATTAACTCCTAAGATTTTAACAACGCTTTTCTACTTTTGTATTTGGTCCAAGCGTGTGTGTGTGTGTGTGTGTGTGTGTGTGTGTGTGTGTGTGTGTGTGTGTGTGTATCAACATATTGAGGGTGTATTGTGGATGTATTTTGATTTTTTAATCAATTAAACACTGGACACCTACTGAATTTCAAATTTGCTGATATTCAGGTTGCAGTCTTCATTCAGCACGGCATTGCTCTTTTGAAAGAGTTTGCTGATATTTAGGTTGCAGGCCTCATTCAGCACGGCATTGTACTTTGACAGAATTTGCTCTTACTACCCTATCTGTTGATTCCTTGTTGGGGTTTACTTCTCTTAAAATGAATCGACGGGTGTGTTGTTTCCTTCATTTTCAAACCATGACTTCTAGTTTATGATTCATTAAATAATACGTTTCTAGAGGCTGATTTATCATATCGATGAATAATTTTAAAAAGCTATGTGATTTCTTAAATGTTGGTACTAAAGCAACGTGACCGACTGGATGCGGCCATTTTAGCTCCAAAATATACGTTGTTTTTCTGATGACTTCTTTTTATTATTAATTTTATTTTCCTTTTATGGGGGTGGGGTGTTTGTGTATGAAAAAGACCGTGTTTCTGGTTTATTAGTTGTCTATTGTAACCGACACCTTTGGTTAGAGCGTTAAAATATACCACTGGTACTAAACGTGTAGCTCTCGTGTTTGAAGCAGCATTTCTAAAGATCAAGCTGAGATGATGTTTGTGTTCTCCTTAGTATCCAACTAACATTCATAACACCGGTAGTCTTATATGCCGCCTGCAATATTCACTCAGGGACGCGCTTTGGTTGTCAAATGAGTCTGTTGTGGTGACTATGTTTTGGCCCTTGTTCCTCACTCATCGTATCCTTCGCAATATTGTTCACCTAACTAATTTCCAAACTTTTAAATGAATAAAAGCCATCTCAAAAGAAATATAATGACCTATGCCATTTGTGCGTAGCAGAAAATAATGAGACATTTAGTCCCTATTTTTTGTCTAATTATGTGAACATGAATAGACACCGTCCGTCTCTAGTGTATTAAAGCATTCAATTATTTTATATTTAGTCAGAAAGATATCGTATTAATTAAAATGGTAGTTTTCATTTATAACGGTAACATTACATTATGTTGTGGCAATATTGTCTAGCAACAATATCCTTAAGTCAACTGGATATATTTATAATAAAGAGACTGTCTTATATATAAAAGATCCAGATATACGCCATATAGGTTGAAAGACCATGTGAAAACAACAAGAAGTAACTCAATATTCTGCTGTCCTTATTGTTATTTATTTATTATCTGTCAATCGTATATATTTCTTGCATCGACGAACATATAAAAACGGAGGGAGTTCAAGGCCCTAATCTTCTGTGTTTACATCTGAACAAATTGAGCTATAATAATATAGCAAGTATAAACAGCTGCTATTAGAATGTAATAATCGAGCTTTCTGATAAATTCAGTCGTTTAAATATGAGTTAAATACATGCCTAGATTAATTACATTAAAAATGAGAGAATTGTTTATGCGTAACAGAAGAATATCATTAGACAATTATCTCGCATTCTACTTGTTTTATCTTTGTATCAAGATATTCTCCCTAATTACTGCTATTTACTCACTCATCAAACTACTGAAAGGCTTTAATAATATATTAATTTATTACATATCTCCATTGATTATTGACCTCAATGAAATAAAATCATGATCTGTGATTGCACATATATTTCAAGAAGAAAATTATTCCTTAAGATGTTCCTTATACTCATGCACAATTAATTGAAAATTTCATCAGTTCACTCAATATTGTCTCCCTTTCTTGATGATGAGCATGGGCAGTAATCTCAGGCACTTTAGCCTCAAACGTTAATTATATAGGCGCCCGTAGGTTTACATGTTGCGCTACTATAGTCTCAATGGGAATTAAATATTGAGGGTATACAGTTACTATCGTATACATTGTTACATTGTCGGAAGTTCTCAATACGGGAATTAACATTAAGCTGTAGGTTTGGTGCCATTGTGACGATACAGGTCAACCTATTGACCTAAGACTTTATCGCCTTAAAGGGCTTTATGGCCTCAAACGGGAATTTAACACTCTTGGTTAAATTAGTTACTTACTATCCAGTACACCACTTTTTGATTATATCCAACATACACTTTTTGATTACTATCCAAAGTGCCACTTTTTGAGTACTATCCAACATACCACTTTTTGATTACTATCCAACATACCAATGTTTAGAGTACTACCCAAGACCTATCCAACACACACATTTTTTTTATTATTATTCAAAATCCGACTTTCTGATTACTATCCAAAACGTACTTTTTGATTACTATCCAACACAACAAGTATTGATTACTATCTAACACCCACATTTTGATTATTATCCAATACGCCGTTTGTAGTGACTAAAACCCCATCCCTACCATCCAGCGAAATGGGTAGGATATAAAAGGGGAATGAAACACACACACACACACACACACACACACACACACACACACACACACACACAAGTAAAGGATAGTAGTGTTTATATACACACAATAGGTTTTAACGAAGAGAAGGGGACTTTCTGCACCCAAGACTTATAAACCTTCTATCACTATGTCGACGTTCAGTATCATCAAATGAGCAACAGTGGTAAGACTTAGTAGAGGAAAAGGCTTGATACAGTTTCAGTTAATCTGGAAATGTTTGTGATTTATTTTAAAAAAAGAAACTCACATATCTTTGAAAAGAAATACTACTCAACGATTGCCAAATAAAACAAAACTCTACTCCCTTCCATTATAATATATATATATAATATATATATATATATATATATATATATATATATATATATATATATATATATATATATATATATGTGTGTGTGTGTGTGTGTGTGTGTGTGTGTGTGTGTGTGTGTGTGTGTGAGAGAGAGAATATCTTTTCGTAATTCCTATATGTGTATACTCGTGTTTTCCAGTGTAGACTACCAGTGCAAGATAGCTCTATAATACCTCACACTTGACCGTTATCCTGACTCGTGGACTCAAAGTAGCGAAATTTCCCGAGTTCATCATCTCTTGAACATTCTTTCACAATAATAAAGATAAACATTAATTTCAACAAATATACATACAAAAGTGAGCAGTGGTTGAAGTTAAGTGTCTCTCAAACAGGCCGTTTTGCACTTATTGACCTACCTACATTACGTACTGAAACAAGCAGTGATTGAAGTTAGATGTCCATCAAACAGTCCGTTTCATTCTGATTGACCTAGCTACAGTACCTACTAAACCGGAGACAGGCCGTTTCGCACAGATTGATCTAGCTACATTACGTACTAAAAAAAAGCAGTGGCAGAAGTTAAGTGTCCCTCAAACACACCGATTGTATTTTAAAGTAAGGAAATTTTCAATGGGCGTTTTGCTGTTTGAAAGTTACATAAGTATTACCAATACACCACTCGTGTCTGATGCACAATTTTGACCCTCAGGTGAAATTTTCCTATCCTACAAAAAGGTTTTTATTAATCCATGCTAAAGAAAAAAAAACACATGAAGATAGAGATTCACTTCCGTTTTCTTTGGTATATTCTCTTGAATAAAAATCACAATGAAGTTTCATAACACATCACCAAAGTCCATTTTCGTCTTCTATCTTTCACTGTCATTCTCTTTTAAATATCTTCACATCTTCACAGGTATGGATTTTTCTTCTTTTCCTTTTTTTTTCAGCTGTTTGTCTCGCTTTCTGGACTTTCTTTACATGAATGGGTTCTTCTTCTCTTTCTGCTGCTTTTGAAGAACGCTCCTTCTCCTTGTTCTCCTTTTTCTTGGGAAACTCTGAAGACCAATGCCTTTTTTCTTGATACTGATAACAGGAATCTTTGCTTTTGTCTCTCTTTCTCATGTCTTAGCGTTTCCTTTTCTTTGACGATGTGAACATTCTGGAGTTCAGTGTACTTTCTCTTGACAGACATAGCAGGTATTTTGACCTTGATCTAGAGTGGAGTGTTGAGAAGTCTTATTGGAAGTATACTTTCGAATGACTTTATGTAAATCTCTGACATCTGTTATGACTCTTTCATCTTCACAGACTGAAAACTGAATAAGTGTATTCTTTTAGGGTGAGGGGGTCTCTCTATATATAAGGAGGGAGATTGTACCCTAGTTAAATACAATTTGGAATCAAGATGAAAAGATCAAACCTTGCCAACGAGAAACCAGAAGAAGACAAGATACGACGACGACGACCTGTGATGCCACATCATACACTAAATGAAAGTATAAGCACAAGTTCATTCAAGCGATTGTAAAGATGACATGAGTTATCCTGTGCCAATACCATCTACCTCTACCACAAGACCAAGAGAGTCAAGACCAGCCAAGAAGAAAGTCGTTAAGTAGGTCCTGAAGATCATTTTTACATTCGACCTACCCAAAAGTGACTTCCAGAAAATATTTCGAACGACGGCTTACACATACACGGTGAAATTTAGAGTTCAAGTCTCAAGTTACACCAGAGAAAGCAGCGGGTGTCATGCCAGATTTATGGAATCATCATTAAACATTGAAACGACTGTGACAAGCTAAAGATGACAATCGTTTGAGACTATCGATCAATGAAAACAGTTTGAAATCTCCTGCTTGGATCGAATTTAGTACACCTGCAGAATGAACTTCTCGAAAATTAACGACATAATTCAACACGTCAAACAATCGGACAACGAGTTTGACATCACCGATGGAAATGACAATCTTCACATGACACCCGTTTCACCTCCAAGAAGCAGAGGACGGCACAACGTGTTATCAGTGGATGAACCTTGCAGTACCAGACATAGTATCGTCAAAATTAACAACCATTAAGGCATTTATAAATAGACTATGTGTGGAATTTCTGAAATGCAAAAACTGCAAGACGTGTCGGCATCTCGTTATACTTTGAAAGTATAGCCTCAAGTCGTTCGGGGAGCTCTCGTGTTTCGAGAACCAGATTTGCCAGATGAAAAATACATTCATATTTGTCAGCATCAAGATCATTTTGATGCTATTACAAGTATCACGGAATTTTACAACATCGCATGAAAAAATTCCAACAACATAAAAGTGCTCTCGAATTATTGAGAGTGTGTTCTACTTGTGGACATCTTTTTCGAACGAATAATCAAAAGTGGAAGGAAAAGATGCCATTTTTGTGCCCAAATGGTCTACTTCAATCATCAGTGTTACATTTAAAGATATGGCATTTAACTAAAGGAAGTATTAAATGACTGAAATTCGCATCCCTGATTTTTGTGTGGCTCACCATGCTTGTGACAAGTGTATACAAGAACCTTTATGTTTTCACAGTCCAAACTATAGTAAGAGTCCAGAAGGACGAGAAAAGATATTTCGCGGACTCCACACTCTTGCTGATTTTGCCGAATGGCTTTTAGACCCCAGAGACGACACTTGGAGCGAGGATGAAATCCAGCGTTACGTTAACTGTCATCGATACGCTGTAGTCATGGCTCATATTTCCTCAGGATACAACAGGCAATATCTTTTGAAATATATTCAGAACAAGGAACAGAAGCTACAACAGTTACCATGAATGCAGACAAAACCAATTACATGAAAGTGGGAATCGTGCAGTTTAAAGATTCCATGAGTTATTTGGCCATGCCATTGAGTAGAATGCCTAAATCGTTTGGAATGACAGGTAATAGCTAAAGTATATTTTCCACACTTTTTCAGTACCGAAGCTAATCAACAAGTTGTGCTTCCGCATATGTCTGAAGTTTGCTACTACAACTCCGATAGTATGCATATAGAACAACGAAGCATAATACACTTGATACAAACTGCACTCTTCAGACTCTTCTGATATTCAAGAGGAAATGTTGAAAGACTGTCGATCCAATGTAGACATTTTACGACTTATTTTTAATCACGGGCATATCGATCCCTTGAAAGAAAGCTTCTATCATTGCCAAAGCGTGTGGAATAGTTTATCGAAAAAAGTTCATGCCCGAGAGCAAACCAGCCATCATACCACCTCAATCCTATCTTTCTGTCTACCGTCGATATTCCGCCAAAGCTTTGCGATGGCTCCATTACTTGAGTGAAACTCAAGTGGATACAACATACTAGAAATGGTGGAGAAAAGAAATTCGGAAGCCTTTCATTGGATGGTTGGGACTTAGAAAACCCACCGATAGTCTACGAATTTCAGGAATTTTTCTTTCATGGATTCCACACCTGTTTTCCTCAACGAGACCTGAACAGTTCTTCTAAGAGTTAACCATGGACAAATTGTACGAGCAAACATTTCAACGACGCCTGAGTTTAGAAAGGCAAAGATGCCAAGTGATAGAAATGTGGGAAGACGACTATTATCGACGTTTGAAAACCAATCCAGAATTTAAGCGTATCGTCGAAGATTGCGATAGTTTGTTTGGAGGATGAACCAATGCGACACGCCTGTTGTACGATGTGGCCGAATCTCAAGGAGAGCAAATCATATGCATCGATGTATGTTCCTTGTATGGGTGGGCAAATATGCTCGATTCCCCACCGGTTACCCTGAAATTTTGGTAGAATGCATCGACGTGGAACACATTGGCTAATACGAAGGTTTGATCAAATGAAAAGCTTTGCACCTCGACGAACTTGTACCGTATATTGTTGTTGTTAGTCTAACGCCATGTTTCAATACGTGGTGGCCAGTATCTTTGGTGGAGGAAGAACCCGGGAAGACCCCGGAAAGATCCGCCGACCTAAGGGAAGCTACTGGCGATCTTTCTAACACACCCACGTTGGTCGAGCCGAGACTCAAACTCACGTACGTGGACAGAAGTGAGATGTGTGAGTGATCTGTAAAGGCGAGCGCCGTAGGACGTAGGCCACCCGGGGCCCGAAGAAAAGTATAAATTAGGGACATCGAAAATAGCCTTTCTCAATAATATTGCAGATCATGGGTTATTCACAATAATAATAATAATAATAGTAACATCTGTCATGATTATCATAGCCGAAGAGATAAGCCACGGAGTGAGTAGTGAAAGTCATGTTTTTCGTTTTCTTGTGTGTAATGAAATTTTTTTAGCACATGATAAAATATACAAGGAGACAAGTATATTTGGTGGAGGAAGAACCCGGAAAGACCACAGGAAGAACTTTCGCAAATACCCATGTTGGTCGAGCCGAGACTCGAACCTACTCAGACAGAGGTGAGATGTGAGAAATCTGTAAAGGCGAGCCGTTTAGACCAATCGGCCACCCGGGGCAACTGAAATTTAGGAAAAGTACCACGCTATGACACGAAATTTACTAAATAGAATAGTTATAAATATGACATATGATCACAAGGACAGCAAAGACATACTCTAAGCAGAATGAAATGTCTGTGAAGGAAAAATCTGAAATTTCACAGGAGTCACAGTTGCTCAGTAGTTAGGATGCCGGACTCGCAACCAGAATAGTGCGGGTTCGAATCCTGCCCAAATCAGGCCTGACTGGGCACCGTGATGTGTCCTGTTTGTGGACGAAAATTCCGAAATAGCACACTAGCTGCTATTGTTCAAGAGTCGGCATGGTGGACTCGCAACTAGTAGGGTGTAGGTTCGAACCCTGCCCAATGCAGGCCGTAGCGTGTCGTTGGCCAAGACACTTTACTCGAACTGCAAACATACAACGCATACAATTCCGATAGATCGTAATGTTAATGGTTTGCACAATAACTGTTTTTTCTTAGTAAGGTCAACTAAACACGTTCACATCATATGCATGATATATCTAACAATACAAATTTTAAACAATGAAAATGGTATGCTGAGCGACTCATTTTTGGTGTCTACTATCAAAATCCGCCCTGCGAGGTCTCTCCGTTTACCTGTGCGGCGACAGTGATAAAATAAAAATGATTTTTGGTTCAAGCGTACCAATGCGTACAATTTACCCATACGTAGGCTTCTTCTGGAAAAAAAATCATGTCAATTCTTTTCGGGTAATTATTTTTAACGGATCAGCTACCTTCATTATTTGTAATACGGCAGTCAATACTACACCACACATAGGCTGGTTCCGTAGGTAGTAAAATAAATAGTTGCCAGTGAACTAAAATCAAAATTTTTCTTCGATATAATTATTCATGTCAAGCAGCATTTTTCTTTGACACCTCCAACAAAAGGATAGTTACCGTTTTTAATATTTCGAGGGATTTGCTAGATTTTGGGATCATTTTCTAATTATTAATTGATAAAATTTTCCACAAAAGAATAGAAATTCAACCAGGAACATCCTGGTATTTTACAAAAAGAAACAAGAAATAATTTGATTTCTATGCGGATATGTGTTGTATATCATGCATTCATTGCAATGAAGATTGCAACACGATCCTAATAAAGGTAGGTAATCTGTAATCGTTCCATAGTCGATATAAAATATTTAACAGTTTTGCGTTTTTCAGAAACTTACTCAGAGTCATTGAATGTACTTCTATACAATCGGTAGCATTTGCCTCTCGTCCTGTAGAGGGGGGTGTCTGTGCCTCTCGTCCTGTAGAGGGGTGTGTCTGTGCCTCTCGTCCTGTAGAGGGGTGTGTCTGTGCCTCTCGTCCTGTAAAAGGGGGTGTCTGTGCCTCTCGTCCTGTAGAAGGGGGTGTCTGTGCCTCTCGTCCTGTAGATGGGGGTGTCTGTGCCTCTCGTCCTGTAGAGGGGGGTGTCTGTGACTCTCGTCCTGTAGAAGGGGGTGTCTGTGCCTCTCGTCCTGTAGAAGGGGGTGTCTGTGCCTCTCGTCCTGTAGAGGGGGGTGTCTGTGCCTCTCGTCCTGTAGAGGAGGGTGTCTGACTAATATTTATATGGGAATGTGCGTGTACAATTATTGCTAAAGAAAAGGAAGTAAATCTTGGAATCCACTATTTGTTCTTCCCCTTCTTTAATTTTGAATACCTTTCATGGGTTAATAAAATCTCAAGTTTAATCTTTTGTCAATTATCAAAGAAAAATGGTTCTTCGGCTAATTCCATCATTGTATCTAGACACGGAGAAAGATCCACCCGTAATAAATTCAAGCATCCATTTCAGAAAATGGATGAAAATTAGGCAAGATGGCGGATAGCGCAACATGCAGTGTGAGTTCGGTGTTGATTATTTTGATACTAGTGTACGCCTATTTAATGTTTTGTTTCTGTCGATAGCTGCACATGAAATATGCTATTAATTAGGAGATGCTGTTTGGTCAGGAGTGTTAACTATGACTGTGGACTTTTAAAGTGTACAGAGGTGAGTAGTGCAATGGAATGCATTAAAAATCATTCAAATATTATTGATATGGGATTGTTGTAATGATTTTATGAGATTTTTCTTTACCTACCTGGTCTGCTCTATGGTTCTTATATTAAAGATTCTAAATATTGTTCAGGAGGATACATTTTATATTCAGACTTGGGTTCGGATTCGGATTTTGATATATATTTTTTTTACAGCTTTTCTAGAAAAACAGCTGCAGTGGGTGAGTGTGACACTTCATGTATCATCTCCATATGCTCTCCGTAAAGAAAGGCCGCATTTTGAAATGTTTACGGTACAGTTCAATTTTGTTGGTGTTTTGAAACCCGGAAGCTAGTCGGTGCTTCCAAACAAGGCATTTTATACGGTTTTGAGTCCAACGTTTTTTTATAGATTAAATCTAAACATTGTAAGATTTGCTTGAATATTTGCGTTTGTAGGTAGTCATATATGTTGGGAGATGTAAATCACATCATTATAAAAGCCGACTCAGCCCGTATGACAGCTATTGCTCGTGCACGTTTTGGAATTTGAACTTCTTCTACACGGTATGGAATTGATACTACTGATATATTGTTCAATTATCCACATCCGTGTATCGCAGACATAACAGTTGACAAATATAATTGATTGTGTATGTTATGTGTAGTTCGTAGTGTGTATTGAAGGTTATTCAGCAACTCGATTGAAGGTGCTGTATGTGGTAGTTTGTTTCATACTGACGAGCTGAGAGAATCATGTAAGTTGTCGTGGTCGTTTTGGTATAGGACCACTAATTATTTTACAGCCAGAGAACCAGTCTACTGGAAATGGAGTACTAAATAGTTTAAGATGCATTCATTTGTAGTAAATCGATTTAATTTTCTTCCATTATTCAATTTCATAACTTCAATCTATGTGCTATAGTTAACAGCAAAATATTTACTTTTATGTTGGTATCCAGTATTCAATTTCCTAATGACACAATAGTATATGGACTCTTGGTGCGTGGCTCTGTTATTAGTTACAGATCAGGGAGTTCCCTGTTTAACAGCACATGGCTGAAAATATAGCTGCGAAACGCCTGTTTTTCAAGGCTGAAAAATTCTCTAACTCTAATGAATTGAACTATGGATGCCAATCTAATTCATAAATCATTTTGTTGTTGTTGTTGTTGTTGTTGCTATTTTAACATTAAGTTCTATGGGAAATTAATTAGTGGTCCGATCCCTATAAGGGTGGTGGTAGCGTGTGTATCCATGACAACTATGTGCATCGCTGCATTCATTTAAGTATCATTAGTTGATTTATGAGAAATTACAATACAATGGATCATTTTTGGAGTAATTTAGAGCAGACACAAATAAAAAATCCAAATAAATATGAAACAATAAGACTCATGAATCAACTTCTTGACATGTATGAAATTGACCATAGAGGCAGAGTTTGGTTTTAGTCACCACAATAATCTAATCAACTTCCTATTTTGAGTTACATTTGCTACCTGAATGTATGTAACAACACTGAGTTGCAGGGTGAATGGTGTTTTCCCAACTCCTAACTTGACTGCATTATTGTATATATATATATATATATATATATATATATATATATATATATATATATATATATATATATATATCATATTGAACTGAAATAATAGATTCTGTATCACCTCGTAACAAATCCACTTTTCTTATTTCATCTCAGATTTTTTCTGTATGTGTTTTTGTCACTGTACCTGACATAAAATTTATGAATGTACTACCTTTTTTGTCATATATAATCTAATATTTATCATCTGTTATGTTGCACGGTGCATTTTAAAGTCTTAATTTATAACCTAATGTACAAGTCTCTGTGCCAAGGTATTTAGTTGGAGTGGATAGGTTACCTCCCCTAGACCATCTGTCTGAACTTTAAACTGGTACATGTATTTTGCATCTTTTAAATTACAACCAGGAACTACGTAAAGAGCCCCATCTCTCAGAATAAATGCTATTTTGTGCAATATCTTGTCAGCTGTATTTTGAATGAAATATTTCTTATTATTCGTATATTTTTTTAAAATTCTGTCTTACATTACTTTGCTTCATGAATCATTACATGTAAAATAAAAAGTGAATGCTAATGCTTTTGTATAAGATTTAATCATTTTGAATTTCTATTTACCTACTTTGTTCAGAGTTTCAGGCATGCAGATCAACCTATAAATCTGTGGTGTTAGTCAGCCTTTGTTCAGAGTTTCAGGCATGCAGATCAACCTATAAATCTGTGGTGTTAGTCAGCCTTCGAAACTTGTATTGCACCAAAACTTCCTCAGCTCCAGAGGCTGAACCTGTTTCTTTGTTTGTACAACAATGTTGTACTTTCCCTAAAAAAAACTCTTTTATATTGTGTTTTTGACACACTTGTCTAAATTCTCTCACTTGTTATACCCTTATTATGAGATGTATTTCTGGTTTGAAATGAAATTGTCTCACATTAAAATTACCTTTTATTTTGCTCTTTACTTTTGTCATTTCTGACACTGTAATTTGACTGTAGTTTATGATTTGAGTTTCAAAATGTGACTGAGGTATCAGTTTTGTACTATTAAAATTATAGTCTGCGTTGTTTATGGTATTTCTTCGCATCCAGATGAGTAAGTATCACCTAGCAGTCTGGTCAGATTTACTTTTGGCCTTTGGTTGCAGACACCTACGTTCATAAATTTTCTCATGTGACAAGTGATGGAAAGCAAACCTAACCTCTTAGCTACTATCAACACTCCTTAATATATGATTCAAGAAAAATAAAATGTCTAATTAGGAACAGTTTAGGCATCCAAAATATCACTATTGCACCAGAAATTGATGAAAACAGGGGGTTTGTTTAATTTGAGAGCCTTTATTACATAATGCCCATGGGTGCATATTTCATGCCTACACCTGAGTATGGCAGACACACAGGAAATTAAGAAAAATACGACAAACTATTAAAACCACTGCATTTAAATGTATTTAGTTATCTACATCTATAATGTATGAACGTGGTAAACATTTCTTGAAATGCAACATTAATTCTTATCATCTATCGGCAGTACATAAGTGTCGGTTATTATCTTTTTATAAAAGTCGCTGTACAGCATCGAAAGGACGACATTATAAATGAATTGAAAAAAAGAAAAGGACATAATCAGACACGAAAATCATGCTAGAGATGTTCATTCGACTAGACTATAATCAGAGTTAGAAAACATACAGGGAATAAGAGAAGAAGTTAAGAAAACACAATTTGGCCTTGAGGGTATCACCCAGGAAAAAGAATACCGTAGGATAATTTATTTTCGTGGGGCTCAATTTTCGTGGTTTTGTAAAAAAAGACATTTTCGTGGGTACTTAAATTCGTTGTTTTGCCTGTCAAAGTTTGCATATTACTATGTGTTTAATTTCGTGGTTTAACCGCTACAAGTACCCAAAATAAAGAATACAAAAGAATAAAACTCTGCTGCCGCAATCGGCGGTCACTTGAATGTTTATAACAATACTTTCACATGTATGAGCACAAATCAAAAACCTGACAAGTTCAATATTGACACCGTGTTTTTGTCCAAGTGAATAACATCAATGGAAGCCGATGTGGCGAACAACACTAAAATAATACTACCGCCTCTATGATCACAAATAACACACATGTCAAGTTCAATCACTTACACCGTGTTTTCGTCTGAGTGCTCGACATCAAAGGAAGCCGACGCAGACTACAACACTAAGTCAATCGGTTATTAAAGTAACCTGTATGATCTCTAACTTAAACCACTATCCATAAAGGGAACAAAACACGTGACCGGCTGCCCTTTGCTCAATGCAATCAGCACACAGTGGCAATATTTGATGTGTCTAGAGTTCATCAATGTGAGAAGATGCTAACTAAATGGAAAGAGAGTGGAATCACGCGTTTGTTTGTGCCTGCCTCATGTACAGACCAACTCAACCACTCGACTTGACAATAAATAAAGAGTACAAAGAAATATTAAAATCACACTTCCACAGCTGGTATGCTAGACAGGTCATGGATGCCATCACGAAAAAATGGAAGATGCTACTGGTGACGATCACTGATTGCAACCTCATTAATCAAGCCAATTCGGGCTGAATGGATAATTGCAGCACACGCGATAATGAGTGAAAGATGTGACCTAATTATCAGTGTTTTAGAGAAATGTGGACTTGTTTAATTCTGCAATTTGGGGATTATTTACCTGACAAGCATTTGTTTGTACATTGAGGCTTGATTGACATGATGTTGATACAGTGACTTTGTCGGAAAATCAGTGAAGTGTGAGCTTTAATACTCTGCTGTAATTAGTGTATATACGTAGTGTTTCATTAATAATAGTGCTTCAAGCAATAGTTCTAGTATTTTACAGGCTTGTTGTTCTTTTGAATTAAAAATGCATGAATAAAATGAAATGTGCTTTCAGGAGGATTTAAATTGTTCAACAACAGTTGTACTCGAGTTAAGGATCGATTTGAACAAGTATTTAATTTAATTTTCATATACTATTATTTTTATTATTCTTTTTTTCATTTTCAACATTACTAGTGTTTGAATACCTTATGCTTTTTCTCGTTTCTCTCTATCATTACTTATCTCGCATATCGATTTAAGGCAGTGAGTGGAAATTACAGCTATCGGATATCTTATCGACACGTGTACATTGAAACAATATAAAATGCTTTATAATTCTTTTTTCAAAGATTTAAAATAAAACAAACACGTGTAAAAGCTAATATTTTATTTCCAAATTACAGTATTGACGTTGATTTATGAAATACTAGTAGTTTCCCTAATATCTAGGAACGACACACAGTAAGAAAATGAGCGGGGTGGGGGGGGGGGGGGCAGTCATCATCATACGTGGCTAATTTTTCGTTGGGTATTTAAATTCGTTAAATTCGTTCGTGCTTCGGGGCAATAACCGAAAACCACGAAAATTGGTCCCCGACGAAAATTGATGATACTACAGTAACCAGTTGGAAAATATTAAGGGCAGACCATCTGAGGCTGAATCAAGTGTTAGAGGATATAATATATAACAAAAATAGAGAACAGTTACATATAAAACCCGTGGCGCAGACTCAAACAACGTTTGCTGATAAAGTGAGCGTTGTCAAACCTCTAAATGAAACATCAAAGGTCAGTTCAGTGAAAGGGATAAAAGATGTGAACTCAGATGGTACACAACGGCGGAAGCAATAGTCGGACCCAACGGAATATTCGTCCCTTAACAAAAGCGGTCAGGTGCAGTCCCCCGATTCCAAGCAAGGCGGTGCGGTGAGCCTGTCCACTAGTCACGGTTCTTCGAATGAAGAAGCTATTGTAAGGTAAATGGAGGACGTGATTACAACAGTGATCAGCATTACTCAACAGGAGAAGCAACAGCAGGGGCGAAGGCTACCATTAACATCAACATTAGCTACCATGACAAAGACAGAGGTTAAAGGTGATAAACTGATCAAAGTTAGATCAATCAACAAAAAGTACCGGGTTCAGAAAAGTGTGTGGAATTAGTACGAACGTCGAGTTCTAATGCCAGGGTTACGAGTAGACAGATCTCGTGAGGAGATGAGAAAGTGTATCAGGTAGGACGCTGGAATAAGGGGTGGGGGTAGAAGTGCTAGACTCTAAAATTGTAATGCATTGGCGTGTAAGAATTGGAAAAACACATTCACTGTTTTAGTCACTGTAAATGATTCAGATTTGATAAAGATTTTAGAGGAGGGTTTTTGTCTACATTTTGTATGGGCGAAAAAATGGTATGAGAAGTTGTCGATAAGGAAAATATGTGTTATTAGTGAAATTTAGAGAAACGAACGGCAAATCACATTCAGAGATTATAGTTCAGTAATTAATAAGCTTTGCTATATGTTTTACGCTAATCATTTCTCTATGCGTCAGATGTCTGACCATATATTTCATATGATGACATGGAAGGTACAAGGGGTTATGTACGGTTAACCTTACCTATACTCTTTATTAAACGAAATTGACATTGCAGTACTCACCCATTGGACACTGTCTTATGCCCGAGTAGCTTAATGTCCTAAACACCATACATCGTGAGTTTAAATCTTTCTCACGTTCGGACAGTAGATTAACAGCGAACTTTGAAGAAAGACTGAGGCACACATGGTTCAGGAGAATAGCAATCCTAACTTTGCGTTACTTCTTTGTTGAGCACTGGTAACGATAGAGTTTGTGGGTTGGACGTAAAATGAAACAATAAATGTAAATACATGTATTTTGTTTTTGGGGCCCTTTAAGTTACCTTAAAACAATAGAAGAATTGAAAGATCTATTTGATATATTTAGCCACAAAGGCGTTCCCATACTCGCGAGAGATTTCAACGGCTTAACAGCAAACGCTAGAGGTGTTGTTTGCTCTAGAAAAGTGTTTGTGCAAAAGTCAAATAATTAATATTAACAGTCAATTATATGTAATGGTCATGAGTTTACCATCTCTCAGCTGATGGTAAATCATGGTGTGACATGTTCTTCTTTTTCTACGGGATAACAGTCTAAACGTTTCGTTATTATGCAGGGCATATATAAGAGCCGAGTCTTATCTGCTTGGTTCTTCCTCGTAATGATAGACGATATGATCACTTAATTGAATCAAACCTTGCGTGGTCTAAAAATTGCTGATCTTGTCCTGCCGTGCGTCTTATTAGCTCTAATGGCTAAACATTCACATCATTCGATGCAACATTTGCTTAACAAAAGTGCAAACTTAGATATAACGCAGAGAAAATCTGCACTCCTTTGTTCGCTAATAAAACAACGATTGCGTTCTCCGTTTTTCTTTTTGACAAATCGCAAATCCCCACAGTCAAAAATAAGAAGTATGCCCGCGCACCACTAAGACACAACGTAAACTCAAACGATGCTATAGAAGAAGCTTGCAATAAGAGCAAACATCTGTTAAATTTCTTTTATTGTAAAGGTATCTGAGTTGCCGTAATGAATCCTTTAGCATATCTTAAAATCTGGAAAAGAATTATTCTACCTTCTGTATGGATGCGACCTATGGTCAGGCATTTCACATTCAATGACAGGAAAACTCGAGTTATGCAAGAGGTACGCGACAAGACGTATGCAAGATTTAGATAAGTATTCGCCTACAGAAGCAACTTGCAGTACTCTAGGACTTTGGTCAATGGAAGCATATGTAGATGAAGCGAAATTATTATTTTTCAACAGACTTTGTGCAGGCGAATGGTCTTATATATGGATAAGATATTCACTCTACCTCTATGTTAGTATTTGATAAACCCTTTTATTTAAGGTTGCGAGGAGCTACTTGCAGAACGCAATGATTTCTTTGAGAGTGTTATTGACACTTTAGAGGTGAGAGACGCTATTGATTTATTCAACCAGGAAGATGATATTTTGATAGCGACACTTCTTGGAAGCAGAGTTGACTGTTTGCCGTCTATCGAGGATGATGTATGGAATAGATTAATGCTGGTGACAGCAGGTGGTAAGCTTCCTTATACAGTAAAATGCATCCCCTAACTACATCCAACATATCCTAGCATAGTAGCGAAAACAAAAGCAGTATAGTATCGTTTAAGTAAACCAAATCTGTGCAAAGACTAACAACCCACGAAGTGTAATGGCCTCTGGTTCATATATAATAAATATTACCAGATATTTCCGCCTACTTTTCTTCGCTTTTATGGAGCTTGTTCCCTGTTATTCTTATTTTCTTTAGAATCGTGTTGTCTTATTAATTTTTTCATTGTTTACTGTACACAAATTATTTGTAACTCATCCTTTAATCCATACATCATGACGTACAACGAAGGTTTTCGATTGTTCTAGTCTCTCTTTAATATAACATGTATATTTTAGTTCCAAGAGTCACCTAAACATTGTAAATTATATATTATTCAAGGAAATAGTTTGGATTAGAAACTAAACCTCATTGATAATTATCCACATTTATCATGAATCAAGAAAAACATATACTGCTACCGTCTGTATACAATTTCCTTTCAATTGTTGGGTTTTTTAAAAATTTGTTCAAAATTTTTCAAAGCCAAAATTAAGTATAATCTCAAATATATTGCAAACACACACAAAACAATCCTTACTTTTCCACTATCACAAAGGAAATATTAATCGTTTAGAAATAGAGACCAGGCGTGCATATATTATTTTATGAACCATTACAAGCATCAGATAAAGTTTTATAGAATGGGCATTCTTACAGTATGCCAAATGAAAACAGTTCTGATATATCTAAAGATATATTTGTATGGTCATACATAATTAGATATTCCACTCTGTAACTATGTTAGTTGGCGCAGCATTTATCTTTTAGATTGTAATGTTATTCTATGTTGTGTTTCAGGATAGCGTATTATCCTGAATCTGATAATGTTGATTTTATTTTTGTTTAAGAGGATATAAAGTCAGTATGCATCCATATACACATATAGATAGACATACATGCAATGCATACATACATGCATACAGACACGCGAGCAAGCACGCACTCACGCACACACATATACATGCATACACTGTGTTGTTCGTCTTACGAATTCTAAAATGACCATGAGATCACCAACTAGTTTCGTTTCTGGGAGTACGTGAGTAGCTGATCAGGTCAATTTGTGCTCTGAGTTGTCTGTGGCACACTAGACAGGAGATGCCGCTTGGGTTGCTTGATCAATATAGGACGTGCTGCAATTCTGAGATTTACACTGCTCGCGCTTCTGCGATGACTCTGCAATACTCCTCATTTCATAGTCTGTAAACTCAGCATGGATGAGACTGCGCCAGGTGGAGCCGTCTTGCGCGAGATCTTCCCACGATTCAAGGTCAGTGCTTCAAGGATGATTTGAGGGAATCTTTGATGTTTTTCTTCTTACCACCCAGAGATCGCTTTCACTCCTTCAGTTTGCCGTAGAAGATTTTCTTTGGTAGTCGCTCTTCTGATATTGTGGTGACGTGACCTGCCTATCTCATCTGCGATTTCATCAGCAGAGTGTGGATGCTTGGAATGCCTGCCCGTGTGAGAACCTTTGAGTTTGGGATCCTGTCCTGCCATCTTATCCTCATCAGTTTCCGCAGGTATATATGGTTCATCTTCTTGACATGGCGTCTGTTCACTGTCCAGATTTCGCATGCATACAGCAGGGTCTGCAACACAATGGCTCTGTAGACCTTCAGTTTTGTTTGCAGACTGATGCTTATGCGCTTTCACAGACTTACGCGTAGACTGCCAAAGGCCACACTTGTTTTAGCAATTCTGGCGTTGGTTTCATCATCGATGTGGACTGCACGTGACAGTGTACTGTCGAGATAGGTGAACATGTCCACTGCCAGGAGGGTTTGACCATTTACTGTGATTGAAGACTTTCCTGGTGCAGGTTGGTGCATTACCTCTGTCTTTTTTATACTGATTGTGAGACTAATATTGTCACAAGCTGCAATGGTCCATACTATGTTGCATGTCAGACTCAGATTTGGCATTCAGGGAAGAGTCATCAGCAAATAAGAGATCACGAAGAGTCACTTTCTGTAACCTCGTCTTTGCCCGTAGTCTCCTCAGATTGAAGAGCTTGTCATCAGTCCGGTATCTGATGTCAGTCTCAGCGTCATAGTCACGGAAGGCATCAGTAAGCATTGCTGAGAACAAAGAGGGTCGGGACCAACAGACAGATTTGCTTGACTCCATTTTTGACTGGGAATGGCGCAGATGACACACCGTCGTCTACGACACGAGCGAGCATGCTTTCACAGAATTGTCTAACCATTACGATGAACTTCACTGGGCAACCAAAGTTTGCCATGATCTTCAAATGACTCCCACGGCTGACTGTGTCAAAGGCCTTTGTCAGGTCAATAAATGTTTTGTACAGGTTGGAGTTCTGTTTCTGGCATTTCTCATGGAGTTGACGAGCTAGCTGCAAACACCACGTCTGTGGGCCCTCGTCATTTCCTGAAGCCACACTGACTCTCAGGCAGGAGCCTTTGATCAAAGTGATGTACAAGGCGATTCAGCAGAATTCTGGTGAGGGTTTTTCCGGCTATTGACGGCAAGGAGATTCCCCGATGGTTGTCGCAGGATTGTCTGTTGCCTTTATGCTTGTTTAAGTGAACGCTGGTTGCATCTTTGGACTCCTGAGGCATAGTTCCTTGAATTTCACTAGAAGAGTTGTGCCATGAGCGAGCCTCCGGTTTTTTAGGCTTCGTCTGGTATAGCATGCTCAAGTTACTTTGCCATTTGACAGCGGGTCATTTGCTTTCTCAGTTTCAGTGAGCGTGGAAGGAAAGTGATATGTTTATTTCCACTTGGGGTCAATCAGCTGCCTCCTCACTGACAGATGGTTATTGACTGAGGATGTTGTTGATGTGTTCTGTCCATCTTTGTAGTATTGTTTTTTGTTTGCGAGCTGTGTGGTGCTATCAGCACTCAGCATTGTCGCTTCTCCTGAGATGTCAGTGCTTGGAACGTTTCTGCATCCAGGACGTCTTGTTGCGGTTTGGGAGGCGGAATACTGTATTGGTGATTATGAGGCCGTGTTCAGAGCATTTCGCTGATGTACTCTTCATTAATGTGCGCATATTTCAGGCACCGATGGTGAGTTGAATCATCTTTGTCTTCTTGTTATAATTTTGAACACTAAGGTGGGATCCTCGTCAGGCGCGGTATGCTGACCAGGGTTAAAGTGAAGCCGGCAATTTATAAGGCACCTTTTCTAGCCCCTTCCTCATGTTACGGAGATGAGCAGTGTGATCCTAAAAATGGCTGCTCAGTCGCCCAGAGGGGTGACAAGTTCCACTGCTGCTTCAGTCAAGTGAAAAGCGATTCTATGCGCTGAGCCGCCTGTGTGCAGGTCTAAACCTACATCTACCAGTGTATTCACACCTGTTACTTGCCGTTCGCCCATTACCACATGATTTGAAGGCATGGGGGGGGGGATAGTGCTATGACTTGCCCGTGAGATGGTTTTTAGTGAGGATAAGTTGCGCCGAGTCACCCTCACTCTCTTGTCCAGACCTGTTTGAATCCAATGTCACCACAATGTCGAGACCTCTGGAAACGAGTCCGGATGAAGTAGATGGCCATCAGGTACTACTTCACCTGAGCTGATGCCCTGCGCTGTCCACACAGCTCTTGCATTCTGCATTGACAGTTGGGGGGGGGGGTGGAGCATATCTGCTCGACTGCCTGATCAATCAGAGAGTACTTTCCAGAGTTAGTCAGGTGTTGCTGTCCACTCTGGGTTAACAGTCACAGGTAGTACCATCTACTGTTACTTACGGTAGCAGACATAGACCGACTTGACTCTTACATGCATACAAACATACATACATACATACATGCATACATTTTTCATGTGATAAGAAAGACACATATTGTTACCATTTGTATAGATTTTCCATTTGTGTCTTTTTTTTGTGTGTTATGCTTGTTACGTATAATTGCATTAACGTATCAGTCGCCCGCAGAAGGAATAATTATAGCAGTAATCTCAAACATATTCCAAAACACACAAAACACTCCTTGTTTTTACTATTTCAAAGTTAATGTTAATCATGTAACAATATGTACTAGATGTACTGACATATGTTGCATCATTAGCAGCGTAAGGCAAATGTTTAAAGAACGCCAGTGCCATACTAAGCTAAATCATATTTAGTTCTGATATTTCTATAAATACTTTTATATTATTGTTTATATTAATATGTTTTATATTGTAAATCCGTTAGTTGACGCTGTATTTCTCTTTTATTTTTTCATTTTGATTCTTTGTTGTGTTTCATGATCTTGTATTATCCTGAATTTGATAAACATGATATAATTTTGAAGAGGAAATAAAGTCATACATACATACATACATACATACATACATACATACATACATACATACATACATACATACATACATACATACATACATACATACATACACGCATTTTTGTCCAAAACATTCGTATTCATTTTTAAATTGACCCCTTAAACATTTAGTTGTAAAGTTCAGGTTACTCGCCTGTAACATCAGTAGTACTCTGGTCTGAATACATGACCGCTATGGTGTGAAGACATAGTGCATGCGTTCTCCTGTACATTTATAGGGATTGTTTGAATATAGCCTTAAAATATTTTGAACTTCGTAATTTTTTGTGACGTTTTAAAAACTAACAAAAAAATAAATTGTTTGCTATAGTTTATTAAATATTTAATCTACGTACACCTATCAGTTAGAATTAATTACAATTTTTATTTTTTCCTGTGCTTATTTGAAGTTATATGACCAAAGTTCATGATCTAATGACCAAAATGGGTACCTAAATCTAAACTATGCTTTCACATTCTTATACAAAACTGGTGCATGCAAATTTCTCTTCTGGTGTGCCAGTTACAGCTAATTCCTGTGCTATTGTTTCTGTGTGCTCATGACTTTGGATTTGATAAAAGAAATTTTAAAAAAACAAACAAACAAAAAAAAACACAAAAAAAAAACAGATTAATTTATTCAATTCAACTAAAACAAAGTGAACAAAACATTTGAGTGGTTCTACAATAATGTATGCGTGAGAGATACGAGGTTGTCTAAATTCCAAACAGATCCAGAATGTACACGTAAAATTTATGAAAAATATCCTGGGCATTAAGTTTCAAACAAATGTTTTATGAATAGTGTTTTGTGTAAATGTGAGAGAATCACACTGTAGTGAATTTGACATATGTGTAAAAAATATTTGCACGTTATTAGATTTTTTAAACAGAACTTTGGAGGTAATTATTTGAAAATGAAAAATATGTATTTAATATGGAAATTCAACATGATTTAATACATGCAAACTATTCTGAATGTATTACAAATAAAAACAAAGAGGTATAAGGCGTGGTTTTACTAAATTACGCGTATCTGCATACAGGTTCAGACAGTAAACAGATACGATAGAATAGAAAACGTTGTTAGGATGTGTCAAATATACAGATGGAGAAATATGGAACATAGTTTAGATGGGTATCATTTTAATATGTCGTGTCTTTAGTGCACTCAGTTATGTAAACTATTTATCTAAATTATGTAAAATCTCTCTCTCTCTCTCTCTCTCTCTCTCTCTCTCTTTATACATATATATATATATATATATATATATATATATATATATATATATATATATATATCAACTATAGAATGTATACTAGTAAGGTAGTAAACGTATGTATGTCAGACAAATCAAGTGAAAATATATTCATAATGCATTTAAGTTGAAACGTAAATATGTACATAATTCAATACAATGTAATACAATAGAATATTACAGTTCAAGACAATATAATACAATATAATACAATATAATTAGTTACATAATAATGAAAAGAATATTCTTAAGTCCAACTCTCTTAGCATGCTATTTATGGACACGTAGAGTATGTATTTATGTTTTTATGTGCAAAAACATTACCAACAGTATTGATATTGTCCATCCTCTGATACAAAAGTTTGATGTTTCTTTATGATATGAAATATTATGTTATTGTGTATGTTGAACAAATTAGAAATTTGAATTGTTTCCAAACATTCCAATTTGTAACATAGACGATAGAATGTCGCTGAAACAGCTGTTGTTATTCTTCATTGTCGCCAAACCATAGTTCGGGTCACAAAAAAGTGCAAAAACACCCCCACCCCGGCAGTTTGATCTTTTCATGAATACAGTTATTAGATCCCGGTCCACCTGCGAAATAGGTAATGTTGTGCTTGTATAGTACATACTGGATGTGAAATGGATTTTTTTCTCTCCACCCAAACGCGAGATACATGCACAGAAATACTTTTTTCGGGTTGATTCTCGGATTTAGGTACATTTTACTGAAAGGTTAAACCGCCGCCAAGTCGGAGAGTGGGGGTAGGTTTGTGTGTGTGTGTGTGTGTGTGTGTGTGTGTGTGTGTGTGTGTGTGTGTTAAACAGTTTTCTGGTCACAGTTTTCTGGTCAAAGTTCCATAACATTACATTGCTCGGCCTGAACTGCAGCAGATAGATTGAAATGGCATAATCTTCTAATCTTCTAATACTCGTTTCTGAACCTCTATACAAACTATATAAATCAATCACACAGAGTATTTAAATACTCTTTCAAACTATATTTTACAACTCTAAATGCTATGTACATTAAAATGGGTAAATAAAAAATGATTTATTATGTCACATGGCTCTAATGCTAATACCAGTATGATATAAAGTAAACTCAGTTATTGCACAAAGAAGGGCTGTTATAGGAATCAATATGTGTGTATGTGTGTGTGTGGGGGTAGTTATTTTACGTGACTATAAAGACATAACTGTAATGTAAATAGACCAGTCCAAATAATTTAAGTCTTTTACAATTCACAAAGCTTTTCGTATCAAATTAACACTTTTAGGACCGAGTGAGATAAAAAAGAAAGATATGTACAATATAGTACTTTACGTAATTTGAATCAACTCATAGAATTTGAACAATTTTGTCTCATAGTCAGTTTAAAATATTCTAACGTAGTTAGTTTTTAGCAACTTACTCAAAGTCATTGAATGTTCTTACATAAAATCGGTAATGTTTGCCTTTCTTCCTTTAGAGGGAAGTGTCTGGCAAATATTTACATGAGAGTCGTGAGTGCATAATGATTACGACAGAAAAGGGAAGTAAATCTTGGAACCCACTTTTTCTTTTTCACCGATTTAATTTTCAGTACCTGTCATTCTTTAATAAATTCACCATTTTGTCAATTATTGAAGAAAACTGTTTCCTCGGCTAGTTCCGTCATTGTACCTGGACGTGGAGAGAGATCCACTCATAATAAAATCAGGCAACCATTTTCAGAAAATGGATAAAAATTAGAGAAGAATCAGAAACAAATATATCATAAATTAATTGTGAAGTTACAGAAGCAAGATGCCAGACAGTGATCACGTAACGTCTTTTAGTGTTCCAGTGTTTTTCATCTTTAAAATGTTTGAATCATGACACCTTCTACGTGTAATTTTCATAATTTCACACAATGACTTTTCCATGAAAGATATATATGCCTGCTGCTTTGCGACTACCATTAATTTGTAATATTATTCAAAGTATTCAACAGTTAGGAACTAAAAGTGACTATCTAAAACTATTGAAAGTGACAACGAGACCCAAGTTTTTCACTTTTACTGACTATTTCTGAAAACTATTTTGTACCTAGTACACGCTTTCAGTTGAAATCTAAGTGACTTTAGTGAAAAAATAGTTAGTGCCAATTAGTGACTTTCAGTTAATTGCTTTTTACCTTTTCAAATAGTTATAATACCCAAACAGAGTCCGTACTGCGCTCACTTGACAAGAGATGTGCGTAATCATTCAATTCATTTCAAAGAGAAACATATAAATGAGATAAATGAATTCAACTTATTTAATGCAAAGGTTATGACTACAGAGGAATGACAAGAAGAAAATATACGACCAAAGTTTATCAATGTTATTCAAGAAAGTCTTGCCACAGCAGATAAAAGAATGAAAACTCAATACGTCTACACTTTATTATCAAACGAATGTAATCTTTAAAGAAAACAATAAACGTTTTGTTTAATACGCTATAAAACGTAAAGAAAAGTTTAACAGACTGAGTATGTTATTTTATTAACATGATTTACCGAGCAACGTTAGAAGCAGATTTAACTGTTAGCTACAGCAGAATGTTTTAAAAAAAAATAATAAATTACAAGATAGATCCTCCTTTCAAAATATCATTTAATAAGATATTTCAATTGCTTTTTCCCTGTAGGTTTATCAGACATAATTATAAACTATTTGATCGTGCAAGGATTGGTAACTACTACAATTATTCCATAAATTCCAATCCTCCTGCTTTTCAGGTACCAATTCTTTTCAGTGGGCTCTATTACAATGTTTACAAAATTGTATGCCTTGCAAAAGGTCCATAAGATATTGCATTTCGTGTTTCAATGTTCTGAAAAAAGGATTTAGTTTGTTTAAAGTTTTAATAGTGTATGGTTGTACTATTTGCGTTCCTGAAACTATTGCAATTTCTTGTCAAAATTACTGTTAACTAATTACATTGTTTTGTGCAAGCGGTTGATTATAGACATGTAAAGGAGCTAAATTAGAAATCATTTTGTACGTTTTTCAATGTTTTAATGCACTATTTGGAATCTTTTTCACATTAATTTTTTAATATTCCAGGAGAAGTGTTGCTAAACTGACTGAATGCAGTAGAAAAGCTTGAGGATCAATTTGAACAAATAAAAATAATGAATTCACTTGGTAACAAAATTGTCGAAAAGGCAATAATTCGCTTAATATAATTGTAAAAACCGAAACAAGCAGCTAATAAAAGCCGGGCTAAAATGTTAATTGGATAAGTGAGAAAATACAAGCCCAAAATGGATCGCTATTAAATAGATGAAATATTTGTATCTGTTTAACAATATGTCCTTCTATCTTCAAATTTTAAGTAGATCGTGTAGATAGATTGTGTATGTCTTGATTATTTAGTACAACACTGTTTGGCATTTATGTAATTATCATGGTGGGCGTTTATGGCAGACTGGAGTTTCTGTTTTTAAAGAAATCAATTTGACAAGGTAGAAACAATCCTGTTGGTAAGTGTATTATCTTTTTCTCACATTAAACCAAAAGAATAATAATAATCTAATAGTGTGCCAGAAATTCCATCATAACTACTCGATCAATTAAGAGGATTCACACATGATTGACTTCTCGTGCTAAATTTTGCAGCAATTATTCTTACATATGACTATAAAATACGTTCAACCGAGGCACTTTAATACATTAATGGAAATAAATATTCTTTGACAATGGGTGACTCCGAAGCAAAATACTTATATTGTGCAGGGAAATATAAAGCTTATGCGAATAGACCAGGAATTATATATTTTTCAGAACAAAATTTATTTCATCATATCTATCTTTTATACTAAGCCATTTTAACATCCGACTCTTGCTCTAGTTTGAAAATGAATTCTACAGTGTGAAGTTTAATTTTAGCAACTGTATCGAACCACAGACATGAAAATAATTGATTCACACTTTACATGATCTTATTTACTTTGTCAAACATTAAAACCACTCTTACTTAAACACAATAAGATATATATATATATATATATATATATATATATATATATATATATATATATATATATATATATATGTCTCTGTGTGTCTACGAATGAATGAGTAATTTTTTCACACAGGTTGGATAATTTTAATTTGTACGCTAGGGAGATTCGAACCCGTGTCCGCGGGTTACGACACCCATCGCCTTGCCTGTAAGCACCAACCCCAATACCATCTCAACCATGCACACATAATCAAAAAAATGATGCTACAAAGTCGCTGGTATAGCATTGGTGCGTAGCAGATACACCCATACGTGGACCCAGTAATTAATTCTCATCTAAGTACACAGTCACCCAGAAATAATTTGCAATATAAAAAGCTCAGCTAGGTAACTTTATTTACATGGCATATTTATAAAAGGTAAACAACAAAAAACATGCACACATTACTGTTAAAGATGCGACCTGCTCAAAAAGTTATGAAAAATGGAAATAATGCAATACTTTCCAAGCATTCTGAGCGAACATTATAGAAAATGGATCCTAATTTGTCAAAGATCCAGCAGATCTGTAAAAATACGTACTTGATACTGCTTCAGTGTGTCCCCTTGGGACACGTACTTTGCTCCCATTTCCTCAGCTTGCTATAACCAATAATGTGTGTTAAAAGGGCCGTTAAAATTCTACTAACAAAAAACGTCCTTGATACATAATGACACTTTTAGAATATGTATCAAGAAACGCCAACTTTGTACAAAGAGGGAGTTTTTAGCTTGTTGAGGGATTGTTGTACGCTAAAGATTTTATTAATCAAAATTTTGGGAAACATTTTGTACAATTGTAATAACCTTCTGATCACCGTGAGTATAGAGACAGAATATGGATTACGAAATTAGGTATAATCATTTTTCTTTACTGCGTCAAACATCTAAAATATGGAACCTTGTCTAAATCCCCATAGCTTAGAGTGTTAAGACTGTGTTTCGTTTAATGTTATATGATATGCAAATTAATAAATAAATCCCAATTATCGCGTCAATGAACACTTGTGTGTGTGATTTATTTAAGCATGTAAATATGCCGCCATGTTGTCAAACCTAAGGAAATTTAAAATGTGGGCTGTCTATTGGCAGTCTTCTGCGCAGGAACACATTTCCCTCTTTCATTGGTTGGCTATTTTGTGGACCTTGGTTGTGGTCGTGTAATATTATTGCTCAAGCCAGAGCGTAACCGAAGTTCATGTTAATTTGAACAAAGAAGCAAGACGTTAGACACAGGACCGACATATTTAGTCATGGTATATGAGCTGAAGGACGAGATTGCCATGTTTGCTCCCACGCCACCGTTTTTGTTCGTGAACATGACCTTGTTTCTAGTTTACTACGTCTTATTTAAAAGGCACCTTTGATCAGAATGCCATCACCTTCCTGGTAAGAGTTAGCTCCCTCCATTGCTGGTTATTGTCTGTTATACAGCGCTCTGTTTCGGAGGGTGCTCTGATCAGAAAGGTGTTTCACTTTGACCATCAGTCGGCCGTTTTAGAGACTCTAAGTTTGGCGGTGTGACGTCATTTGTTCGGACGAAAGTGTAAGTGAGGTTTATACTTGGCTCCACAGAAACAATGTGGCGGAACGTGGTGTCGAGGTTGGGGAAGGTGGCGCCATATCTAGCCATAATCTATGCACTTAAGCAACATGGCCGACACGTGTTCGCCATTTCCGTCCCTGCACACTTTGTTTCGTGTGTGAACAAAACCATGTTTTGGATGACCAATTATTGATTGAAACAAAAGCCTTTGGTCACTGATCCAAATCACATTATAGGCAATATTGTTAAGTTCAAGTGGATTCACAATATATCTCGAACGACATGACCAGTGGTGCATTTACGCGCTGTGACCAGAAAGATAGTTCACGTCTAATTGTTGTCCAGAAGAGCTGACGGCCTAGGATGTGATAAAATGAATGGATCGTGTTAGAATTTACTGATTTAAGGTAACTAAAACTTTAGACTGAGCTTAGTCTCTCTCACCGAAAGGTATCTGCTCCTACTTAGAATTATTCCGTAATGGTTGAGATTCCATTCCATTGTTTCATGTATTTCACATGGGTGAATTTCTAAATAAAAAGTTAATCCCGACAAAATATCAATAAATGAAAGAATTCAGTTGTTTTTGCCTGTTGTTTGATCAGACATCACTATAGACTATTTGATCGTGCAATGATTACTAAAATTATTCCCGTGACACCCATTCACCAGCTTTTTAGTATTAATTGTTTTCTGTGAGCTTTATAACTATGCTCAGTGTTTGATGCCTTGGAAAAGGTCCACAAGATATTGCATTTCGTATTTCAATGTTCCAAAATAAGAATGTAATTCTTTTACAGTTTTAATAGTGTATGGTGTAACTATTTATGTGCCTGAAACTATTGCAATTCTTTCCAAATGACCTTTAGCTACGTATTTCATTTTGTGTAAGCGGATGATTATCGCCACTTATATGAGCTAAAATTAGAGACTATTTTTTGTACGTTTTTCAAAGTACTAATGCACTATTTGGATGTTTTCACTTTAATTTGTAATGGTCTAGGCGAAGTATTGATAAACTGAATGAATGCAGAAGGAAATCTCCAGCATTAATTGGAATTAAGCAGATACCAAGTGAACATAATCTATTATGTAGCTGGCAATGGCGTTGATCCTACTGTGCTACCTTTGTACGTGCATCGAGCTTTTTCACCAGCAAATACGCATATGGAGTCACATACCTTGGCCCAACATGGAACAAGTTCGAATTCATCCCCTTTACGTGTCCACTGGACCCTTGTATACCTTTGAAAATGCTTGTACATGATTTTTGACATGCATTTTGGATCCACTTCTTCTAAAAACATTAACATTATGGGCTTCTTCTCCAATTCCGCCACTAAAGCCTCAAAATCACAATAATAACTTCTACAGAATGCCTCAGACACAACCAGTAGTACAACACTACAACTTTCAGTACAACGGATGATTTCTTCTAATATGTATTTACCAGGTTCGAAATGTATATCACCGATACATACGGAGTCATCTTTGGGAGCATCAAGTCTTCCACTTAAAGTATTTTTTAGCTCATCAAGGATATATCTGTACACAAAATCTCGATCTTCGTTACAAAAGGAAAGAAATACTAGATGTTTGTTTGGCGGATCCTCCTTCCGGTACTTTTCAATCAGAAACTTGATACGTCGTAACTTCAAATACCGTCTGTAGGTGCAAATGAGCATAATTCCAATGGTAACTAGTATTCCTGTGCTGAATAAAGGAATTAGGGTAGCCATCAGAATCACTTTGGTTCTTTCACAGTGTTGTTCTGTGTCCCTCAGAGTGTTCTCACTTATCTGTATTACGTTTTTCTCCAGCTCACAAGTGTATTTTTCTCTGTTCACGAGTATAACCTTGGTGATAAGAATCCATTGGATGAAGCTTTTCGTGTCGCATTCGCACTTGAAAATATTTCCAGTTAAATTGATTGAAAATTGTCTGATGTATGAATGATTTGATTCCATTTGAAAACCCATCATGTCAAAGGTACGTAACAAATCTGAGTCCAGAAACAAGATCTCATTATTGCTAACATCAAAATACTCCAGTTCACTCAAATGCCTGATTCGAAAAAGCTGTCCGTTTAAGTTGTTATTATTGAGAATAAATGTTTTTAGCTTCTTATTTTTTAGGACAAAGTCTCTGGGCAGTCTGTTCAACTTATTAAATGACAAATCAATATATTTGAGTTCTAGATTGTGAGCAAACAAATCCACAAATTCAACAAAATTTTCCATGGCGCCTAAATTGTTGTGTGCCAGCGAAATCCATTCCAGAATGGTGAGATGAGACGTAACGTTTATACTCAAGTATTCTAAACCATTATTAGAAAAGTCTACCTCACGGTACATAGGCATATTTGGACCAAGGCTTATATTTAACAATCGCATGTTGTTGTTCCTCATTTCGACACGACCTCTTACATCTCTGTTGCAGTTTCGACTTTTGTAAGTAACGTTTTGTTGGGTTATTGTCTCTGTAATAACGTTGTTCATCATCAAATTACTGGCCTGAAAGGGCGGGAAGAAACAATCATAACCTGCTACAATATCCCTGCTGTTTATTGAAAGGATCAGCCACTTAATTCTTGCAAAGCTCATGTCGAAAAGTTGCATATTCGGAAACATTTGTTGTGTAAACTTCTCGTTGAAATAAAATATCAAGAAGCTAAAATCAGCCTCTACCATCCGCAATTCCTCTAGAGAAGATCCAAGTAGGGAAAGTGCTTCTGGGTCAAACTTTGTAAAATATGCCTGTGAAAGATCCAACCGTTTTATATTTAAACGCTGTAACGGAAGGAAGAACATTTTATTCAACTCGCCTGGCGTCACAAATCTAGCCAAGGACTGAAGGTTCAACTCGTCAAGTTTGTTGGTAAATTCGTTGACTCTCAAAGCATTTACAACCATATCAAATGATAGACGAAAGTTTCCTGAGAGGTCGAGAGTTTGCACTTTTGTAAGATGACTCAGAGCGTTGATGCTCATGTAGTATAAAGCAGGAAATGTAATTTGAAGATGCGTTAAATTTCTTACATTCCAAAACGTATAGGCGTCTACCTTTGTAACACTTCCGCCATGAAGGAAGAGCTTAGTCACATTTGCCCAGTGGGTATGATTGAAATGATACTGATGAAGATATTCGTATTGTAGATCTGTTATTTGTACAACTCTCGTGTTCAATGGAAGCGTGTCGGGAATTTTGCTTCTACAACTAAGGTTCAAATTGCCATCATCAACAGCACACTCACATAAAACAGGGCAGTCAGCATCCGCGTATATTACGGAAACCAACATGAAGAGTGATAGGGTGAGGATTTCTCGATACGATTCAGGCATTTTATATTCCCTCGAAAAGTCTTTTTATCTGTGAATAATAATAATAATAATAATAATAATAATAATAATAATAATAATTAATAATAATAATAATAATAGCGATGGTTATGGATACTAATAATAGTATTGATTATGATAATTATAACGATGAATAAAATCTCAGAAGTAAAACATTATTCCAACGCCTCTCAGTTACATACATACATACATACATACATACATACATACATACATACATACATACATACATACATACATACATACATACATACATACATACATACATACATACATACATACATACATGTATTTTACGTCCATATATATTTGTAAAAAGGAAGAGCAGGAAGCACTCATATTGCACTTTGCAGTATTTTCACCTTCATCTCAGTACTTCTCACACGTTAAAAGAATGCTTCCATAAAGCAGTCACTAACAGGCAATAAGCACATATTAAAAGTCTTACCTTTTCGATAGGTTTTGACTCACTTTATGTTTACTTTTATATTTTTAACTTACTTGATGTTATGGGGATTATTTTCTATATTTTATACTTATTTCACTTGGAATATATTTGCAACCAAGAATTAAATACTGTTTTATTTTCTTGCATTTTTGGCATTGGGAAAATTGTTAACAGAGCATTTATTGACAATCAATCACCTTAAACCCTATATGAAACTTCTTTCCTATTTAATTTAAAGTAAACGAAATTCCAACCTCGTGTACATGCTATCCGTGTTTTCAAGCGTCAGTTGCTAGTAAGGTTTATGAATAATGCACAGGTATTATAATTAAACCTTGACACGATAGTGCCAGCTTAGGTCCACAAACTATTTATCAAGAGTGTCGGGTAGATTCACACAAAACTTCGATTAACAAATATAGTAACCAGTACAATTACTTATCTGTCTAGCAGATATAGTAAAAGTCGATTATTCCAAACACGGATAAAACAAATCTACGGTTAAGAATAGATAAATCAGTTTCTCTATTCTCTTCCTTGTCGGGGTCATAGATAAATCTATGACGATGCAAATGACTTATGTAGTCATTTGTTTGAAATAGGTTCTACCGTCTAGGACGTGATCTAGTGTTACTTTTCTTGAATAACGGTAAATCTTATTTATTTTTGAACGAGCTAATGATAACACTTTGGCGTTATAAGTTTTTATTTCGTAATTTTCTCTTCTGTTTGCAGAAAAATCCGACCAAGTTTAAAGATCTTGTAAAAATATAAAATGTTCAATGTAACAGTAAACAAAAGGTTGAGTGATTTTAATATTTCTAGCCCATCGCCATTTACAATGTGTTAAATTTACAATGTGTTAAATGAAAAATGCTTATTACCCCTCATAAATATATTAACTACATACTGTTCGTGCATTGTTTTTATATTTTTGTTTTGAGAGTAGAGTTAGATACCGAATATAGATAGAACACCTGCACATATTTCACGTACTCATTTAACTATATCAGATGTGTTTTAGATCCTTTTTAAAAAAATCGTGCATACAAATTTCTCCCTCGTTATGTACTCTTGATTCATCTGCTAATTTGGGACATTATATTGTTGTCTTGGTATTTTATGGAAAAGGACACAGATTCATACATATGATTTAGCTGAAACAAAGTTTTTATGAAATTTATAAGAAATATCCCACAGGTTAACACGAAGACAAGAACTGTTGTTGTGCGTTGTGAACTGGGGAGATTGTCATTGTACTTGAGTAGGTAAAATGATGATTTTACCTTACAGGTATCATATGATATGCTGTAATAATCGTATTTTCAAAACATCTTAGAATATTTAATTAGATTTATGCAACAGGCATTCGTAATGCTGGGCATTAAGTCTCAACTAAATGCTACATGAATAGTGTTTTGGATACATTTGGAAGAATTCTTCTGTAGCGAATTTTAAATATTGCTGAATAATATTCAAACAGACATTACTTTATTGTTTTCAACAGAAATGGAGAGGTGATTTGTTTGAAAATAGGAAACATTGATATTATAAGGAAATTATAAATGATTTAGTGCATGCAAGTTACCTTGACTGTATTAAAATTAGTAATGTTATAAGGCATGATTTTACTTAATTACTTGAGTCTGCGCACAAGCTTAGAATAGAAACAGGTAGATAATATGGAAAAGAGGTGACAGGCTGTTTGAAATATGCGGAAAAGAAATATGGTAAAAGAAGAATTTCATTTTATTATGATTTGTCGTTTGTATACAAAATTATGTACAATATTTGTATTATATATATATATTGTTACGACTCTATGGTCTAAGAAAAATGTAACAGAAAGAAATCGAAACCAACAAATCATGTAAAAAATCAACAAGCAATTTATTACTAGATAATTAAAATGAAAAATCAAAAAGTCACTTACAGTAATGTGTTTTGAAATCCTAATAATCCAATAAGAATGATTGTTCTAATCACAAGTCCTAAATATAGAATGTTCCGAATTCACGGCTGTGTCCTTGAATGTTATGATGTGCTAATGGTCTCCAAAGTCCTGATGTACTAGAAATCTTGATGTGCTGATGTCAAAATGAAGTATTCCAAAATACCTGAATATAAGTTCACATAAATTCCAAAATCATCAATTCAAAATCCAAAATCCAAAAGTTTATGAGCACTGTTATAATCCAATGAATATTTAAAATAATTCCTCTCTTAGAATTTGGAATGAATTTTCACAACTGTAATAGCTCTTTACAAGACTGATGGTAATGTCAAAACTGAAAAAATGTCCACCAAACATGGTATATATAAAGACTGGTCACATGACAGAATGTTCTAGAATGTGTGTCATCTTAATGGAATTTTACTTGTAAAAAAAAATACAACCTTGACCTTCAAATTGAGAAAACATATTGATCAAAACAACCTAATTCAAGGACACTAGTTAAACATGTTTTTCCTGATAAACATTAAGATTTAAGCAAATATTAAAGTGAAGAAACATTTATAATTTCCTAAAATATTTTATAATATTATATAAACATCATACACAACACCTCCCCTCATAAAGAAAAAAAAAGATTTATATAATAAAGCTTTCTTTTGAATATACATCTAATACTATAATAACCAAAATTACATAAGAACATGTTTTATGATACTGGACTTAATTACATCAAGCAATATTACATTTCTAGGCACGTGAGAGTGCATCTGCAATCACATTGTCTTTTCCCCTGATGTGTTTGATGTCAATGTTATATTCCTGCAATATCAAACTCCATCTCAACAATCTCCGATTTGTATCTTTCATTTTGTTGATGAAAGTAAGGGGATTGTGATCACTGTACACAATAATTGGAGAAAGAGCTGAGGTAACATACACTTCAAAATGCTGTAAAGCCAATATCAAAGCCAAACATTCCTTCTCAATTGTGGAATAATTTTTCTGGTGCTTGTTTAGTTTTTTAGAAAAATAACACACAGGGTGATCCACACCACTTTTGTCTTCGTGAATCAATACTCCACCAACCCCTACATCACTTGCATCAACAGATAATTTAAATGATTGGCTAAAATTTGGTGCAGATAGAACTGGTGCATTCTTAAGCATGGCCTTTAACTTGTCAAAAGATTCCTGACACTTGTCAGACCAATAAAATTTGGTTTTCTTACTCAATAAACTTGTCAAAGGTTCAGCAATTTTGGAAAAATTGGAACAAAATTTCCGATAATATCCAGCCATACCTAGAAATCGCATCAGTTGCTTTTTACAAATTGGAACTTGAAATTCAGAGATAGCTTTGACCTTAGCTTTCCATTTATAATTTCCCAAAATATTTATAATATTATATAGACATCATACATAACAATATATATATATATATATATATATATATATATATATATATATATATATATATATATGTGTGTGTAAGTGTGTGTGTGTGTGTTCATGCTGCATTTTGGAAGTAAACGTGTACAATATTCATTATAATGTAATTAGTTTATTAATGATGTAATGTATACTCTTAAGTTTAAATACCTAAGTATGCTATTTATGGACTCTAATAATATGTATTTATGTTTGTATGCTATTCATGGACTCACAGAATATGTATTTATGTTTGTATGCTATTTATGGACTCAAAGAATATGTATTTATGTTTGTATGCTATTAATGGACTCAAAGAATATGTATTTATGTTTGTATGCTATTTATGGACTCAAAGAATATGTATTTATGTTTGTATGCTATTTATGGACTCAAAGAATATGTATTTATGTTTGTATGCTATTAATGGACTCAAAGAATATGTATTTATGTTTGTATGCTATTTATGGACTCGAAGAATATGTATTTATGTTAGTTTTTTCTTATATTCTAAAATAATAGCAACACAATTGATATTGTCCATCCTCTAATACAAAAAATGTACTGTTTCTTTTAAGAGTATGAGATTTTACATTATTTTGACCGTTGAACAAATTATTATTTTGAATTATTTCCTAACATTCCACTTTGTAACTTAGAGGATACACTGTCGTTGAAAAAGATTTTTGATGGGATTTTTTTCTTCATTCTTCCCGAACCACAGTTCTGGTCACAACAAAGAGCGAAATCACTCCCCTGACAGTTTGATCTTTTCGTGAATATAGGTATTAAGGTATAGTTCGCCCGTGACATGGGTAATGATGTGCTTGCATTGTACATGCTGAATGTGAAACAGACCATTCCAATATACCATAAACACAAGATGCATGCAGGGCAATGGCTATTTTTCGGGTTGACTAAAGGATATAGGTATATTTTACTGAAAGGTTAAACCGGTAAGTCATGTGTGTGTGTGCGTTTGTAAAGGGTGCAAAACGGGGACATCGGTGAGAATACACACCAGCATACTGGATCACAACTCGAAACGGGCACGTCCCCGTCTTGTAATAGCGGCAGAAATGGATTGCCACGGCCTTACTTAGTAATAGAAATCTTGAAATAAGCGTATCTGAGTGTGTCCCCGATTGGTCGCTATTTTTTCACATCATACCATACATAAAAACACACACGTCCCACTCGACTCAAAACATCGTGTGTATCAGTCGAAAAACTGAACCCCGTTTGTGCGGTAAAATTTTTATTTGTCAGCTCCGCTGCCTTCTCGCGCACTTTGCTACCGAATTACTTATTGAAGATGGCGTCAAAAAGAAGTAGCAGGATTAAAATCAGGCATGTAAGGATGCACAAATATTTAATATATTTTCTTTTTAGCACAGAGAGGAAGATCGATTATGTGTTTAATAATGGATAGCCCACCGTTCATAACACACTTTCGCCAAATTATAGAGATCCGAAAAGAATGATAACTGAATAGACGATTTTGGAAATATAGTGAACATCACTTTTTTTCAAATAAAATGATAAGATTTATGCAAATGTTCTTCAGAATATTTACGATGGGCAAGAGACTCTAGCCATTCAGCAATGCTTGTACATTTTCTCATTTATTTACATGTGAGCCATAGGCGTTTCGTAAAGAAATACATCGCAAAATACGAACGCTTGAAGTGTAGTTAAAATATGTTTGGAGTAAAAAATAAGAAACGCGATTTCAAAGATTCGTGTTGTCTAATTGTAAGCGTGTGTGTTACGATTTGAAGTTTTATTAAAAATTGTAACAAAGATGATTTGGTATCTTTACATGCAGTTTAAATATTTGTCTCCATTAAGTTTATTACTACCATTAGTAATTCTACCTCTACTACTACAAATCATCATCATCATCACTACTACCACCATCATCGCCATCATAATTATCATCATCATTATTGAAAAGGAGCATAATGATGCATTCTCTACAGATTAAGCAAGTAAAAAATAATGATAAACTTTCCTTTCTTCCACTTTACAGCGTTCGAGGTAAATCTGACAAGCCGATCTTGAACTAATTGTAAAAAATAGCTTTTGTAAAAAATTGTACATGGTACCAGTCCCAATATAAAACATCAAATAGTTTTCATAATTATATTTAGTGTTACTCAGTGTATCTTCAGTGAGCAAGGATGCAGTAATATAAATAAAGTAAAGCAAATTAGTTAAATTGTCAAATATTAACTTTATTTCTTTTTCTTTTTTCTTTCTATCTCTCTTTTATTTCTCTCTTTCTTTCTAATTCCGTTTAGTAGGTTCTTTTTATATTGTCTGCATTTTTAGCTCTACTGGTCATAGATCAGAAGAGCTTATGAAATGGTATGTTGTCCGTCCGTCCGTCCGTTAGCACAAATTTGCTATCGCAACTCCTCTTCAACTACTTGGAGGATTGCCTCAGAACTTTACATACACACATTCATCCCATGGTCTAGTTGGTCCTAAATGAAAATGGTGCTGCTCAGACATCCAATATGGCTGCAACAGCGGCCATCTTGAAAATCTTTTTATCGCGACTTCTCCTGAATGGATGGTCATATCAACGTGGGGTTTTCACTATTAATAATGATGTCTAGTTGGTCCTAAAAAAAATGGTGCCGATCTGACGTCCACTATAGCCGCCATAGTGGCCATCTTGACAATCTTTTTATCTTTAGTCCTCCTGAATGGATGGTCTTATCAAACTGGGGTTTTCACTAAAACACTTCTTATGATATGTAGTTGGTTCTAAATGCAAATGGTGCTGATCTGACGTTAATAATGGCTCCCACGGCAGACATCTTTAAATTCTTCTGATTGGATTGTTATATCAACATGGGGTTTTCACTAAACGACTTCTTATGATGTCTATTTGATCCTAAATAAAAATGGTGCCGATCTAACGTCCAATGTGGCCGCTACGGTAGCCATCTTCAAAGTCGTGACATTCAATATGGCCGCCACGGCAGCCATTTTGAAAATCTTGTTATCGCTAGTCCTCCTGAACGGGTAATCGTATCAACATGAGGATTTTCACTAAAAGACTTCTTATGATGTCTAGTTGGTTCTAAATGACAATGGTGCAGATTTGACGTTCAATATGGCCACCATGGCAGCCATCTTAAAAATCTTATCGCAACTATACGTGAACAGAAATTCATACTGACGTGGAGGTTTCACCAGAAGACTTGTTATAATGTCCAGTTAGTTATGAATAAAAATGCTGCCAATCTGACGTCCAATATGGCAACCACAGCGACTATCTTGAAAAACTTGTTATCGCTTCTACTTCTTAATGGAAAGTCATATCTTGAAAATATTGTTATTTCTACTCAGCTCCAAATGGATGGATATTTCAATATGGAGTTTTCACCAAGAGACTTCTTATGATACATAGTTGCTCCTATGAAAATGGTGCCAGTCCTACATCCAATATGACTGTCACAACGACTGTCTTCAAATATCTTGTTGTCACTTCTCCCCCTGAATGGATGATCATTATGACATGGGGTTTTCACCAAAAGACTTCTAATGATGTCTACTTTGTCCTAAATGAAAATGGTGCCAAGCTGACATCCAATATGTGTACAACAGCAGCTAACTTTAAAATATTGTTATCACTAAAGAATATCAGAGATGGTTTCAACACTCGACAATTAAAAGGAAACAAATGGTCTTATCTTGAATTCCTGGAAATTTTAATCGTCCAGTAGAGCATCAGTCCCTTCGAGGGCCTCCTGTTCTTAATTTCATTCGTTCTTTCTTTCTTTCTAGTTTACTTGTATTTATTCTGTATAAGAAATCCAGAGACTGATAGCACATCGCCTTGAAAGATTTGAGCACAACTTAAAATTTTAATCTCTGTGGTTCTACTGGTAATTTATCATGCAATCATAATACATCAAAGTTAATATTAACAGTGTGAACTGTATATATTTCTTCTCTCTCTTTTTTTGAATGCCTGAAAATTGTTAACAAGTACAGCCTTTCTATCCTGATGGATAAACATGTTTAGATCAGCAGAACTGTGTAATCTATTGACATGGTAATAATAACAGAACCTGAAGCAGCCTGCTCTGTTTGAGTTGACTGAACCGCCTTTGTCAAAGGACTAGATAAGTATATGTTTATATGACTTCTGAAAAGCGGCAATACTCAACAAAGCGTGTGACGCACATGTGCCTCAAGCATATGATGTACATGTGCTACAATCATGCCTCTCCTTCTCCCCCCCCCCCGAAAAACGCCACACACATTTACTTGTAAATTATGTATATCTGACCCTTTCCTAAAGCATTTGCAAAAGAATGTCATATTTGTTTCAAATGTATGATGTATTATCTTTCATTATTTAATTTGCATTTTATTTCGTTTAAGTTAACAATGCCTTCCAATCCTACGTTTGTAAAAACTATTTTCAATAAGCATGTAATGCAGAAAAGAAAATTAAGAATTAGATTAAATTGAAATTGATGAATTTTAGCGAATCGGACTTTAGATATTCATTATACTTGAAATGACCACACATGGGATGAATACATTTCGTGTGGAATCATTAACAACATATAAAATACACAAAGCTATGATAAACCAAGTCTAAAAGCAGAGAAAAGACTGGAAATCCCCACAATTGCATAAAAAAATGGACATTTCCCGTAAAAGAAATAATTAAAATGATATTCGAACTAACTTCGTAGAGTCTAATATTTGCAGAATTTTATTTCAACCTTAACTTCAATCAGCATGATGTTTATTTAATTTTGTTCAATAAACAAATGAGTTTTTAAAAAATACAAAACCTTATAATAAGTAAAATCGTGTTTTAAGCTGCTATTGCATGCAAATATAAATAATATCATCTAATGCACAATACAAAACACTGATAGGTCAAATTGACAAAATGTTTCAATCAAAATGCAGCTGGAATGTATCATGTTCCATAGAAGTGCCTGATTGCATGTGTAAAAATAGATTAATGACGTAAGCTTTATCTAGGAACATTACCAAGTGTGATATTTATTTATTTATTTTTCCAACGTCTATTCCAGTTTCAATGTGAAGGTCACTGCTACTAAAAATATATATTTGCCTATGAATTTCATTTCCAGATGATGACTTAGGTTGACTAGAAGATTTCAGTCGTCCCCATAAACATCATTACAAAATTTATTATTGATGGTTAATTGTAATTGATTTGATTGCCGAAAAATCCTAGGTCCAGAGAGAAGTTACAAACATTACTAATTAAACATAATTTCGTGGGGGTAAAAAAAACTTGGAAAGATGATTTCATGTTCTTATTTCAGAGAAAACTCAGAGATGCTTAAATTTGTAAGGCCACAATGTTTACAAAAAATTCTAAATATGTACACTATACAATAACCGAAATGATGCCGTTTAACTGAACTGATCCAGAACGCAATCTTTCCTCCGATCTGCACATTAGGCTTACAGCTGACGGCTATTTATATGGAAGCCATTGATTAATCTGTATACTCGTAACTTGAAACTAATTATCTATGCAGTTTTCCAAGTTCTCAATTAACTCGGCATACACATTTAATTGCAAGTGAAAGAAAGAAAGAATAATTCTGCTCTGTTCAAAAGTGACGAGACATTCGTGTGGCATAATAAACCTTTGAAGGTTTGACTAACACATTAATCCATGTATATTCCTTTTTCAACTTTCAAAGTATCGATTTGTTTGCTTGAAAGAAGACCGGGACATACTCTGCGTTATTTCACTTACAAAATGTTGACAAGAAATATGAGTTAAATGAGCACATTTTCCTTCACGTATAATAATGAATAGTTTGTCCCGACCGCCAATTGGCCTGTGTTTATTCAGAAATGTATTTGCCTTTGCATGTGAAAGCAATTTCATAACTGACTCAGAGAGCTCACTAAATAAAATTAATTACCATATCCGTGCAAACATCCTTGTAAAAAGCATTGATTATCTTTCAACTCATTTGAACACGGGAACAGTTAAGTTGTTTGTTAATCTGGACACCTACTATCGACAGCAATATAAATTCGAAATATTTTACTGAACACATAGAGATTAGGCAACCCAGTCAATCGATTTAGATTCTCGTGACAAATATTGGATATAAGAAAGGTGCCTGGGTCTCCCATGAATCCTTTCATATACTTAATTGACACATTATACTGGATACTACTGAATTAAATCTTCATTGCTCGAATTGTACCATACTTCGTATGACCGTAGCATTTGCCAGTGAATGAAATATATATATATATATATCTACATTAAAAGGAAGCCGCGGTAGCTCAGTTGTCAGAGCGTCGAATTCATAATATAATATAGCGAGTTCGATATCTACCCAGGCCAGCCCAGGTCGGCTGCCTGTGTGTGTCCTTTGGAAAGGCACTTCGCTAACATTTCTGTGATATGATATAGCAAATACTGTGTTACAAGTGCCTTTGAAACCAAGAGAAACGCAACAAAATATATTTGATAATATTATGACATGATTCAGTCATTAAGAAAGTTAATTGCTGAATATATCTGACAATTTACGTAAAACAACTTTAGGATCGTTGTGGCATTGTTTCATACTGCTACATATTTGTACGTCATGAATAAATTAATATTAAAACCTAAATAACCGCCTGAACGTGCGCATCGGCAAACACCTGATGTACCACATGCACGATCGTTTATTTACACGTTACCGATTTAATGAACATGTACAGGCAGTAAACTAAACAGAGCAGTTTACGCATGTAAATGTTGCGGTCTTAGAATCTACAGAAGTTTAATCAGCAAATCAGCAAACATAACCGATCATTTCTTATAGTTTTAATTCAAATAAAGTTGCAAACTTTCCCAGCCAAATATCATTTTGATAATTCAATAATTCAACAATTTGAGAGGGGGGATATACATATATATATATATATATATATATATATATATATATATATATATATATATATATATATATATATACTATGCTCTTTGCATACTTCCTTAGTACCTCAATGCATAACTTTCCCGGATATAATTTCTTTTGCACATTTTGATGTTGGCGTTAATTTTTCGCCGCGCATGGTGTCCGTCCTTTGTTTCCAGCCTGGAATTAGGTCAAAACACTTTGGTCCTCTGCGTGATATGCGCGATACATACTTCTTTGAATTTAATTTTGTCTTCTTTCTTTCTTCTATTGTTTATCATTTGTTTGTCTATTTAAACCGCCATTGAAACAGTAGGTGTCAAGAATTGCTCTTGACTTTTGTGTTCAGTGTTTGTTTTGTGGATGTTTGATGTTTCTTCCCCTGACGAGGAGCTTGTTTAGCTCGAAACGCAGGGAAACTGTTTTGTATTTGCGCCGTTATAAATATTTGTGTCATTATTTATACATAGAAAATATAAAAATAATAGAGGACTTATAACAGAACAGAACTAAACTTTATTGGTCAAATTAGGGCTAACAATAGACATATCAGATTATGTACAAATATATGTACAAATAATTAATGGTGGTGGTATAGCGGACAGAAAAGGAAAGGGTGGAAAGAAATAATGTATTCAATACTTTGGACTTACATGACAAAATGAAATGAAACAATGATAGACATACTGATTTTAATATCAGTTGTGTGTTATTTTGCAGATCATTCAGTTTGCATGTGAGACACTTCTTACTTATATATTATTTTCTTATTTCAGCAAAATATTGATATTAAAAAAGATAGTGAAATTCATCATTTAAAATCTTGTGAAACACATAATTCTCATTTTATATTTCAGATAAATCCAAATTTTGCTACCTTCTAGTTTCATTTCGGAACCTATGATTCCTTGTCGGAACTTTGTTAAAATTGTTTTCTACTTTTGTGGCATACAGATTTAAAATAGTTCAAAATTAAAATATTTTTCAAAATATCAAAATATCAAATAAGCTCACCTTTTAGAGGAATCAAAAACATCAGAATACCAAGTATATATATATATATATATATATATATATATATATATATATATATATATATATATATATATATATATATATATATATATATATATTTATTTATTTATCTGTCAGCCAACGAAAATAGGGAAATTACTCAGATAGCAATAAATTATTCAGTCCTAAATGCCGCATAACAGGAAGCAACATAGTGTGACATAATATCATATAATATTTTTGAAATTGTACTCTTTTTTTCAGTAACAAGTCTAGCCCAAAATATAATAGCTCTAACTTTTATCAAAATGTTCGTAGGACACCCACCAGTCTCTCTATACAACATATACAGACCGATATTTTTTTTCTTAAAAATATAACTTTTGTTAAGAAATCAGCGTGTACATGTTCGATAACATAATTATCACTATAACTCCAGATCTCATATCAATGTAACAATAACGGTAAAGCAATATTTTCAAAATGTTTCAACTGTAACCCCCAATGATAAAAGCTTATTTCTTATTCTTTTATGTAACACGTGCTTCTTATAGCTGTTACAGTGATTCTCTTTTTTTTTAAAGAAAAAAATTGAACCACTGTGTTTAAAAGCAACTCTAAATATAAAAACTAATCAATTATTTCCCACTGATGTGTTTCCGAATGCAAAAAAGAAACGTTTAGATTGCATTGATATCAAATATTACTATTTGTGTTGCTTTTCTTTTTTAACATTGACCTTTAATCTCCATTCTCTGCAGTATATACTGAATTCCCTCAATGTTTTCTGAGGATTTTTTTCATTATCTGCAAGAATAACAGTATCGTCATCATAAGGGGTAAAACGTACCTTAAAATTTAAAGTATACGCTAAGGAACTTGTTATCATGTATGCGGATGACAGGATTATTAGGCAATCAAATCAATTACCCATTAATTACAAATTTGTAATGATTATTATGCAGACGACAATACCATCTTCATTATAAATTCCTTCTGTCTCTCTCTCTCTCTCTCACTATCTTTGAATGCTTGAAAATTGTTAGCAGGCACAGTCTTACTATTCTCTGATGCGGAGGTACATGGTTACAATACAGATGGAATAACCGTGTAATCTATTTGACATGGTTACAATACAGATGGAATAACCGTGTAATCTATTTGACATGGTTACAATACAGATGGAATAACCGTGTAATCTATTTGACATGGTAACAATAACAGAACCTATATGACCTTTGAAAAAGCGGCAATATTTAATCAAGCATATGATACACATGTACCCCAAGTATATCCTGTACATGTGCTACAATCATGCCCCCTTTCCCAAAACAACACACACATTTGCATGCATATTGTGTATATCAGACTTTTTCCTAAAGCATTTGCAAAATAATGTCATATTTGTTTCAAATTTATGATGCATTATTTAATTTGCATTTTATTTTGTTTAAGTTAACAATGCCTTCCAATCCTATGTTTGTAAAACAATATTTTCAATCAAGTGTGCGATGCTGAAAAGAAAAATGAGAATTGGATTAAATTGAAATTAATAACTTTTAGAGAATAAGATTTTAGACTTTTACGATGGAATTAGCATTGTAAAATAATACGAAAAGCATCTGGTTTGTAGCACCATGTAGTCAGTGAGTTTGTTAATAATGTAGTCGACCTATGAGAAGATAGAGGGGCGGATTTAAAGGGATTCGTTGTGTTCACCGAACTTTTTTCCAGTAAAGTATTGCACTTTTAATTTTTTTTTCAGAAAAGGAGAAATGTGACCATCATAAGTAAATCGATCCATCCCAGTTTTAAACTCGAACCTTATTAAAAAAAAAAGAATAGATTCGCACATGAGATCTACGAGATTCTGATGCAAAAATAATAACTATAGAACGCGAATGTCGGAAAAGTCTAACATTCTCATTCGTATCTCCATCCTGTCATATTTTGCGCATCAATCCATCTGTCGAATGCGTAACTTGATTGTTTGAAAATAAAGACATTATTTCTCTTTCATCTCAGGTTTCTTTTTCAGAGAGAGAGAGAGAGAGAGAGAGAAAGAAAGAAAGAAAGAGAGAGTGAGAGAGACATCACACTAAATGTGCTGAAAATGTGTCAAGAAAATGCTTCTTTTAGAGAATGAAGTTTGACCTGCCTTTTGCTGGAGGGGGGGGGGGGGATTCTACGTCGTTAGATTTTCGCGAACTTTTGTGCAAATCTGAGAGTTACTCGTTTCTAATGACTCTGTCAATAGATTTCTCTCGTAACATATTAGTCAACAGCGTTATTTCACTTAATTCGGTAATTAACTTCTTGATCTAGCGGTCAAAGTTCGTCGAGACGTAGACGATACCTCGCTGCCAATATGACACTTAATATTAAAGTATGACATTGAAGTTTCAATGTCAAGGTCACTGTTATTAACTCTTGAAGAGAATCGTCGACTGTGTTGTTTCTTTAATCTTCAAACCATGACCTCCACTTGACTCATTTCTAGAGAATGAAGCTATATTATTTTGCTAATGTTCCTTTTTTTGTTCGGGGGGGGGGGGGGGGTCTCGTTTAAAAAAGACCATGCTGACTAGTTCTTTATGGGAGCTGACACCTTTGGTTAGAGGGTCAAAATATACCACTGGTACCAAACGTGTAGCTCTCATATTTGAAGCAGCATTTCTTGAAAAATTTAATATCAAGCCAAGTTGACTAACATAGTTATCGACAGGGTAAAGCTGAGAGGATGCACGTATTCTCCATATGTCCAACTAACATTCATACTACCAATAATTGAATCTGCTTGCAATATTCACTTAGGGGGGGGGGACTTTGGTTGTCTTAGCAAATGAGTCTGTCGTGGTGTATATGTTTCATCTTGATTGTATTTAAAATAATAGAGTTATTAGGCGTGATTTTAAAAAATTACGCCTATCTGCACACAAGCTCAGACTGTGAACAAATGCAATGGAATAGAAAAGGTGATAGGCTGTGTGAAATATACGGAATGAGAAATATGTTATGTACTGAAGATGAATTTCATTTTATTATGGTGTGTCCTTTGTATACTCGATTACGTAAAATATGTATCTTGATATATTATCAATATCCACCATAGGATGTATATGTTAATAAGCTTATGTACGTCTGAAAAATGTAATGATAATAGGGTCCTGATGCATTTAACCTGAGAAGGAAATGTATACATAATTCCATATAATGTAATTAGTTTATTAATTATACCATGAATACTCTTAAGAACAGCTATCTAAGTATGCTATTAATAATCTTGAAGAGCATGCATTTATGGTTTTCTTATATGCCAAAATAAAAGCAACAATATTGATATTGTCCATCCTCTAATGCAAAATATATATTCTTTTAGAATATGAGATATTACATTATTGTGCATGTTGAAAAGATTAGTATTTTGAATTGTTTCTTAACATTACAACGTTGTAACATACACATTCACTGTCATTGATCAAGATTTTTGATCTTTTTTTTTTAAATTCTCGCCAAATCATAGCTCTGATCACAACAAGCGCCATAACACGCTTTTGGCAGAAAAAAGTGTGACCTTTTCATGAGCGTAGTTATTAGGACCTAGTCCACCTTTTCATGAGCGTAGTTATTAGGACCTAGTCCACCTTTTCATGAGCGTAGTTATTAGGACCTAGTCCACCTTTTCATGAGCGTAGTTATTAGGACCTAGTCCACCTTTTCATGAGCGTAGTTATTTGGACCTAGTCCACCTTTTCATGAGCGTAGTTATTAGGACCTAGTCCACCTTTTCATGAGCGTAGTTATTAGGGATCTAGTCCATCTTTTCATGAGCGTAGTTATTAGGACCTACTCCACCTGTGAAATAAGTCATGCAGTGCTTGCATGTACTTGCTGAATGTGAAAAAGATACATGTACGACAATATCTATTTTTCGAGTTGACTAGTGGATTTACCAAAAAGGATAAACCGACAAGTCACTAGTGTGCGTGTGTTTGCACTTGTGCCTAGATATAAAACATGGTTCGGCTTAATTACCACCCTGATACTTTCTCTGACGGTGGTTCAGTTGGATTCAAACTTCGTTTTTGTCATCATAGCCAAGATGACCAACTCACCCGGACAACAATTTAAAGGTGAAACAGTTTTCTGGTCAAGGCTTCAAAAAGATTTCAAATCATCGGCGTATATTGCTGGTGAACGTGCATTTAAATGCTGTAAGCTTCTAATACTAATTTGTGAACAGTTATACAATTTAAGAACCAATTGCACACATATCATCAATGCTTACCTTAGTTAAGCAGATATTTCTTTTCGTTCGCAAAAGTCTTTAAAGCTTCCTGAATAATGGACAAGGAAGTAACGGACGCTAATATACTCACCGTACAATAAATTTGATTGGCTACGGGTGGAATCAAAAGGCAAAAACAAAAAAAAAAAAAAAAAAAAAGAAGCAAAAGATGAGTGTGATCCCTATTTATACAAGTACACCAACGTGGAGTATAGTTTTTCAGAACCTGTTCAACCTAGATCTTATAGGTCTACGAGCTGTGCTACATGTACTTATCAATGGGTAAAGTAGACACAATTTCTCATGTAAGACGTGTCCCTAAAAGCTAATGCCAGCATTAAAAAATAAACTCAGTTATTCCACAAGCAAGTACTGTCATAGGAAACAAAATGGATTTTTTTTTACTTGAAGTGACTATAAAGATACGGATGTAACCTACCAATCCTTATGGTATTAATTAAATAAGCCCGATCAAGTTAAAGAAAAATGTTCTTTAACGACGATATCAGAAATTAGCCGGTAAGAAAGCAAATAAAGGTACAATAGGCACAACAATCTCATGTTTCAAACAACGAAGAATATGTATGCAGAGGTGATACAGGGGATTTTGTGGAATATCTAGTTAGCTAGCTAATTACATGTAGCGAGATATAAATCTCTATATCTATCTGAGACGAAAAAGAGAGGAATGAAGAACCCATTTATAGTATTATCTGCACTTTCATGTATATATATATATATATATATATATATATATATATATATATATATATATATATATATATATAATGACAAATCCGACCTTTAGGCGACATCATATAAATTGGTACCTTTCGGCGACATCTTTGTACAGTGAATATGTGTGAATATCTACGAGTCATTATTGTGCCTATAGAGTGATTTCTGTAGGGAATATTGAAAGGAATGTAAAAAGGCATAAAAAGTCTTAAAACAAAATAAATGACAAACATACATTTTTTGTGGCCCATTTACTGTCGCCGGAAGATAAATCGATTTACGTTCATGCATATGACCAACCATTGGGCGACGTATGTGTATGTGTCACCCAAAGGTTCTGTATATATGTCGCTCAAAGGTAATCACCTAATTGTATCATATACAATGAAAATTCGATAGTACGACCACCAGGGGGACTGAAAGAAAGTGGTTGCATAAGCAGAGTGATCTAAATATCGGGGTTCTTCTCTCGGCATCCATTGGGTAGTGGTGTATGTGATCGATATCGGTAATTGCGCGATTGTATTAGCGGGGTAAAATGTAAGTGTTACTGTTCGTAATCCAAAATAGCGGGGTGATTTTAATTTGGATTGTATAAAGTTTTAATCTAGAAGATAAATGTAGTTCTTTAGGTTTTAGATCTCTATAGTGGGTTGGTTTTATTTTTTATTACTGTATATTGCATTCATTATACATGTATTTTACATGTCATTGGATTTTTGTTTTATGCTAGTCCTTGAATTAGTGGATTTTCCAATCGATATTATCTTGATGACTCACTGCAGTGAATTGTGAACATACTTTCTTCACAACCGCCAATTGCTCAATTGATATCGATAACATTATGACCAAGAAAGTTGATCCACTATTATATCACCTGCACTGGTCTAGTGGTAAGCATGGCTACCTGTCAGGCAGGTGTATCACGTTCAAATCCCAGAGGGTGCATATTTTTGTTAATTATTTTCGTTTATGTGCTTTTCTTACTTTGAGTTAGGAAAGAGAATTATGTTACTATTTATCATTGGTTTTGTTGGTTAACATCATTGTTCAGCACATCATAGGCTATACATGGCAGCCAATATATTTGGTGGAGGAAGAACCCGGGAAGACCACGGGAAGAACCACCGACCCACAGGAAGCTACTGGCAAGCTTTGACACTTACCCACGTTGGCCGCGGTGAGATTCGAACCCACGCGACAGAGGTGAGATGCCTCAGACTACTGGGTCACTCGGGGCACCGATATTTTCTGTGCAAATATACACAAAACACAGCAGAACATAAACCGTAAACAGCTGACATTATCCCGCAGGATACCGTCATAAATGTGTTACTTCAGTCTGTTACACATATTGCTAGCCAAGAAGTTTGAGCATAAAATAAAAAGAAAATTTGCAAATATATCCGTTATTCATTCAATACAGGAAAATATCCTCTATATCTTTAAGCTGTATACCTTTTATTTTATATACATCGCTTATTCTCATCTTTGATGGTGAACTGAGAAACACTCTGAATTATTTCCAAAGTTCTGGGGCAAGGGAACTACCCAAGTGTGTATACTATCTTAAAAGTATTTAATGATAGATAAATAATTTCTTAGGTTTTATGACGATTTTAGACTTGTCATGCTCTCGATAGTTTCACATGTAACCTTTACTCTGCGATTCGCATACAGTTTTGCTCGCTGTTACAAAATTGCACCATAATTACAAGTCTAACTTTGAATTTTAATACTATCATTCGTGTAATGCTCGCAGCCATTTCAGGAATCCTGCACACAAAATGTTTTTGCAATTATATCAAAACTGCAAGGAAATACTAGAAACCTGAAACATTCGATTGTTTGTTTAGTTAAAATTTGCAGGTATACAGAAGTTTGTTTCTTCCTTCCTTTTATTATCGTTGTTGTTATAACTGCTTAGATTTTAAACACCTCACAGTTTATTGACAAACCACAAAATGCTCAAAATAAGATAATGTTAAATAAATCTCAGTTCATTATTTATCAAAACATTAGTGATTGATAAGTCCGTGACTGGGAAGAGAGTCACCGAAAATTGTATTTATACAGTCACTAAAGAATACTGCTGACACTTATTGGTTATTTTGTTCATTTTAATAAACCACAGACATCTCTACAAGTACTGCATATATATATATATATATATATATATATATATATATATATATATATATATATATATATATATATATATATATATATATATAACGTTGGAGTAGTGTATAAGATAAGAGACATATGTTGACCGAGTGTGTTAATTAGCAACATGCATAACTGCAGAATGGTTGATTATGAGAAATTACAGACAATGAGGTTATTTCCACTGATTTCTTGTAAACCCTGCTGATAACCCTGCCTTCCATTTATATATTTCTTCCAAGTTGCAAATCGGAAATCGGGTCTGAGTGGTATGATACTTTGACTTAACAAAGGTTTCTCTCGTACATAGTGTAGTAAGTCAATTAATGCAGGAAACCCGAGCATTAACGCATATTAACACGCATGCGTTTGTTTGTGTATGTGTGTGTGTGTATTTTGTTTTCTTGTTTATCTGATTCAATGCGTTGGTGGACATAGCCGTGATGTTTTCTTAAATTCAAAATGCATGATCATTTCTTACGCAAAGAAATCCATTTACATTGTTGTGTGATCAAGGCCAGTTAAAGTTTTAATTTTCTCTTAATCAAATTTGCGACTATCAGAGGATAACATATGAAACAGCCTGAAAGCTCAATTCGCATAGGTAGGCTTGCAAAGTACGTTTCAAATCGCATCTGGATCTAACATGAAATTTGATCTATTTGTTCGAAGAATCAGTGTTCATGACCCCAAGAAAAAGTGGATTTTATGCTCCCTAAAAATCGAGAGGACACAAGTGAAGTTATACCACCAAAGTTGAATGGTATGTCGCAAATCCGACCTTTCCCTTATACTCCAATCACTATCTCAAATGGAAAACGAATGCATGGAGAAAAAGGAATGGGGGCTCAGTGATGGATCTCACTCCATTTCATACAGCAGATAGTCTCTATCCAAAAGGTCAAGTTCAAGCCGTAGATAGGATAAGATAAAAAACAATCTGTAAATTAAATATGAATTTTACACTCCCCTGTACTTATTTAACTTTAGTTCGTCGACTATCTTGCAGCTTTCAAACATTAAACCCTACTCCGAACATAGTGTTGTATCTCGGGGTCTTAAGTTTGATACGAGTACAGCGAATTTAGAACCCTGTTTCCATTCTGCAGTAGTCGCGTTAATTTTTGTGTGTGTGTGTGTGCTTTTTTTCCTACCGCAAAACTAAGTAGTTCATGTAACACAGCTAACAAGTCCAGTTGTTCCAAGTTTACAATATCAGGTTCAAACCAGTAATTATTGAGTGGTTTAAATCGACCAAGAACATCCTTAGAATGAATTGTCCCCTCTTATCTAACCTTTGTGCTGTCAACAAAGTTTTCTCACAGAGAAATAAAGTACTTCACGGTTTTAAACTTTGAAAAGGCATTGGTAAGTATCGTGGTCTCAAATGCAGACCCTGAAACTATATATCGAAGTAATATTATCAATATATCACTTTTAATTATATAAATATGGGCTGTTCTGGTATTTAAAGAATAAAGTGAAGCTTGGAGATAAGGAATCTGAGAATGCCAAATTCTTTATTTTGATAACTAGCCCCAAATATACCTGTCTCGAGTAACACAGTCAACAAGGCCTAGTGATTCTAACTTTGCACTATCAGGTTGAACCCTGCAATAACTGGATGGTTTACACTAAAACACAGACATCCTTGAAATGAATTGCCCTCTCTTATTTAACCTTTGTACTCCCAACAAAGTGTTATCACAGGGGAATAAAGTACTTCAATGATCTGAGCTCATAAAAGGCACTGGTAGGTTTCGTCCTTCCGAATACAGAATTGAAAATATATATCTATGTTAAATTAGAAAAATCTTTTGTTTACCTTTATTAGTTTATAACATTGTAATGTAGAAATACAAGTGACTGAAGATATATATTTGATCTTCCTTTTTTTCTTTATTTCCTAACGTTTTTATCTTCTGAAAGAGTCACGTGCAGATGTGTGCCATGATGACCTACCCTATTCTGAGCCTCGCATACATTTTCTAAGTATTCTATTTATAGACTACATGACACAACTAGGAAGTGTTAGTTAGCAACTGAACTTAAGTGTCATGCTGGCGGTGGCGCTGGCGGTGGTCTACAAAGACTGAAGAAATGGGAGTTACTACCAATAAAAACTAATTTCAAAAACTGGATTGTAATTGATTTTGGAGTTTTGAAAAGCGACATATATTGCAAATAGTCTAGATTGAACGAAACGATCAATTAAAATGTGAAAAACAGAATTAAAGTGTTATTTGTTAATATATAGAATATATTAATATTGAAAAGACCCCTTAATCTCCGGGGAATGTTGAGCTACATGACAATTACTTGCTGTACCCAGTTTACTGCAGATATCTTTCTCGTTCTCATGGCCCACGCAACCGAGGGTTAGGTCAGACCACCTTTAAATGCAAGAGATATAAAAAAATGTATCTGGGATTTAGTTTTAAAGAATAAATAATGAGAAGTTATGAAGACAGAAACAAGGTGGAGGGAGGTTGATGACAACAGGGTAAAAAGATACAAATGCAGAAAATGAACTGGCATTTCAGATATTTATTAGACCCATGTGTTCTCGCAACCTGGTCTGTTTTTATCTATTTATTTATTCATTCACTTATTTATTTTTTATCTATTTATTCATTCACATATTTATTTTAAAATCCACTTTACTGTATGTTCAAACCAAGATCAAAATGCAGAAAATGAACTGGCAGTTCAGATAAATGTATTAGACCCATATGTTCTCGAAACCTGCTGTTTTTTGTCTATTTGTTCATTCATTTATTTATTTTTAAATCCATTTCATTACGTTTGCAAACCAAGTTTTGAAACAACTCATAATGTCTTCTATTGACAGTGCACATGAGTGCAGGACAATTTGAGCACCATGGCTTTTTTCATATATGGCATTAAAAAAATAACTTGTCATTAGTTGAAAGATATTTAGTTTGTTCGGGACTATTTTTGCTTTTCATTAAAGTAAAGGCCATAAAATATGCTAGAAGCTGGAGGTGAGATATGTGGATATGGGATGGAAATGGTTATAGAAGGCCAGATACATGATTAACCACTCTATCTGTCTGTCTAATCATACCTCATGTCAAAACATACTTGTAATTCTTTACCACCTTGTACTATGCTATGTTAGGTTAAAACTGCAATATGGCAGACGATAAATGTTTTCAATAACGGAGTCATGTTTTTCAATTTCATCATAAATTATTCTGGTCACAATTTTTGGGCTGAGCTGACACATTTTCGATATTTGGGTCAAACATTCCTTGTAAAGGGAAGAGTAAAATCCAATATTATCTCATCAAACCATACATGTCTTTTGTCATGACATGGAAGAAACCATGCAAGACTATGTGCCAAAAGGTTCAATCGCACAATAACTGAGTGGTTTTAATCAAAACACTGACATCCTTTATTAGTTTATAACATTGTAATGTAGAAATACAAGTGATTAAAGATATGTATATAATCTTCCTTTACTTCTTTCTTTCCTACTAACTGTTCTTATCTTCCGAAACAGGCTTGTGACATGACGATAGTAGTAGGTGGTGGGTAAATAGGGACAAATGTTGGCACTTGGGGGACGTACGGGAAATTAACATGGCGGGGGCACTTGATGCCTTTACGGGAGTTTAACATGGCGGGGGCACTTGATGCCTTTACGGGAGTTTAACATGGCGGGGGCACTTGATGCCTTTACGGGAGTTTAACATGGCGGGGGCACTTGATGCCTTTACGGGAGTTTAACATGGCGGGGGCACTTGATGCCAATACGGGAGTTTAACATGGCGGGGGTCTCTATAGGGACAACGGGAGGGAGGGAAATAGAATTAATCTTTCTTGAAAAAAGGGTGGTCCTGAATCGGTTTTAAAAAGCAATGTTATATTTCTTGTCGAATGACTGCAGTAGCATTTGTTGTATGCCTCCCAAATATTTAAGATATGTTATGTTTTGCTGCACACGCCTTGCGGCTACAAACAATGTTACAACATTTCCCAAAACCGAAGACGGGAGAACAGTAAAAACACGTCTTGTTTTATCGACAGTCTAAAATGGACTGACTTAAAATACATTGTTACAGTTTTCATGAACGCATGTTTTGGGCTCAAGAATGAGAGTGTAGAATAGGACGGGTTATAGAGTGCAGAATTAGATGGGTCATACTCGAGGCATTCTTACACCGTAAAGCTATGTGCTTGTTTGTTTTGTTTGTTTGTTTTTTTTTTTGTTTCTTTGGTTTCCTTCTGAAAACGGTAGATCTAGAATTTTTTTTCGTGACACATTGCAGTGCCAAAATAGGAAGAAAGCTAAGATACCTGACATGCACAAGAACAACTAAACTCAAGATTTTATATAATCCAACGATTGACCTATGAAAGAAAAATCGTTGTACAAATTTTAAGGGGTGCAAGTTTTTGAAAAATTTACAACACTAACGTCACATTTTACATAATCATTGTGACTACTGCCAACATTTGTGGAGAGGCATCTTAAAAACGGGAACAGATACCATGATCATTTCAATCGAAATCATTGTATAAGAAACTTAGTGTGTGTGTTTGTGAAACAGAGAGAATTGACATTACGACGGAGAGAGAGAGAGAGAGAGAGAGAGAGAGAGAGAGAGAGAGAGAGAGAGAGAGAGAGAGTATTTTATTCCTACTTTTAAAAATATCACGACACTTACGTTTTTTATGGTATATTTTCCTTAAGAAATTTCAAAATCACACATTCCATTTTTAAAAAATCACATCCATAGGAAAAAAATCCTCTTTTCTCGGTAAAATATCACAAGATTGAATTGGAGACATAGTCTACTAAAATCCTTCTTTTGAAAACGTAGATGTAAAATTCTCACAAAATAATACATCCAAACGTTCTGTGATGTATTTTGACTTAAGGCTGATACACTTTCCATTGATCACAAATTATACGATGGGGTTGTGCACAGAACATTAGATTATAATGGTCTAGACTAAAAGTAACACTAAACTTCCGAAATTGTACCTGACGTTAGCGAAGACTGAAAATAATCCTGAAAAAAAAAAAAATGGAGAAAATTGGCTGACTAAAAAATAGTACTAAAATTTCTTAACTCATTTAAATTTTTTTGTTATTTTATATTTTTTATATACAAACCCAAATAAACCCAAAACCCAAACCCAAACCTAACACACTATCCCCAAATGCCTTGTGTGCTGCCTAAAAACCCCAAAAACCTGCTATCAGACGAAAGGGTATGACAAAGGGATGAAATCACGCCAATATACTATCCAACATATCAACCATCCATTTTTTTACTTTTTTAAAAATTTTTTATATATCAAACACAAAACTTACACACACTACACAACCATTTTTTTTTTTTTATTTTTGGGAAGGGGAAATTTTTTAAAAAACAAATCAAAACACACAAACACACTATCTACATTTTTTTTGGGAAGGGGAAATTTAAAAAAAAAACAAATCAAAACACACAAACACACTATCTACATTTTTTTTTTTTTTGGGAAGGGGAAATTTTTTAAAAAACAAATCAAAACACACAACCATTTTTTTTTTACTTTTTAAATTTTTTTATATCAAAACACACACCACAAATATACAATCCATTTTTTTAAAAAAAATTTTATTTGATGGACTGCAAAAGTTGTTGTTGTTGTTGTCTTTGCTGCTGCTGCTGTTGGTGCTGTAGTAAATTTCTTTCCTCCCAATTTTAGATCGATAGAAAGAGAGGGAAAGTGGTTTTTTTGTTGGTTTGGTGGGTAAAAAACAAACCACACAACACCATTCAGATATATACATCAATAATAATAATTATATTTTATTCAATGTATATACATTATGTTACTCGTGGTAATAAAAACAATTTCATATAAGTCCAATACAGTTCAATACACTTCCATATTTACCATTTCATTCTCTTATTGTTCTGACACTTCAGGAAGATTCTTGTCTACAATTCTCTCATAACTTTCTTCTGGACTCTCATTGATAAACTCCAACTTAATAAAATGTCCATTATCAACCATTTTTTATTTTTTATCCAATACATACACCACACCATCCATTGCGCTCACCTAAAAATAGGGTTCAGATCGACAGTGAGATAATAAATAGAGGGGGGTGACTTCAGATCGATAGAAAGAGAGAGATAGAACATAATCATTATTATTTCAAATTCAATAAAAAACCACACAACACCATTTTTTTCAACAATCAACAAAAGTTTTTAATTAACAAAAACTATTCTAACATTTTAAAAAACTAACCATTCAACCATAAATTTTCAAACAGGAACATATTTACAAGGTTGACAACGTTGGGAAGGTAAAGTAAATGTGAAACTTTCTACATCTACATCATCATTTTGATGTACACTACGATTGTGAGCTAAAGACAAGAGATAACCATAACGTTGACAAAACCATTGTTGTACTTTAGCATCGTTTCGAACATAGTCACTATCAAAATAAGTCAGTAAATGTTCTAAGGAATATCCAAGACTGCGTTGATGAAGATAATGAACACAATATTGTCCACACACCATAGAATCTGATCCTTGTAGTCTCACATTATTGAATCGAGTCGAGACGGCATTTCTTCTCATAAACTCAATGATGTCTTTTTCCAAAGGAGGTAATCCATAAGAATCAAAATATTCCACACAGTGATCGTTGGGAAAGTACACGGCAATCCAATGGGTTCCTGGTAGATCACTGTCGTCAGTATTGATGACATAAGCATGAACGTTTTTTGGTTTACGATGAGGTAGTTCATCTTTAGCACATACCACAGGATTCCAAGAAGAAGTGTAGGAACTACGAGTCAATAGGTAATAAAGTTCTCTAGTATCCATTTTTTTCTTCAACAATGGAAATATTGAGTCAGCAATGCACACCTGACTTTAAACTTGAATTGATCTGTCTTGTAATTCCACGAATATTCACGTCGGATAGGTTCTGCACTCTGATGAATGAGTCCTTCGATCCGTTTGATCTCCAGAGAAGTAAGTGGAGGAAAAGAAGAAGTCTGCAAGACTTTATACCACTGTTGCAACACGTGTTCATCTGAGAGTTGTGTCCAGGCCGTTTCCAAATATTCATCCAATTTTTCTTCACCTGTCATCATCATACATTGGTCGTGTTGTATCTGACTGGGATGATCGTTTTGACATCCATAACATTGTTCTTTAATCAGACTGTTAATGATTGGACTCAATTCCTGAGCATAACAGGTCACTAACTTTTTTTCGTGTTCTGGCCATCGACAAACCATAAATCCAGTAAACACAGGAACGGAATGGTTTTCTTCTTCTTCTTCTTCTTCTTCTATTCGAGGTACTGAATGAAGGACTTCGTCATTATCATCATCATTTGTGGTAGTTTGTGACTTCTCACAAAATTCCTGATCTATTTCCATAGGTTCTTCTTCTACGTGTTGCATCTGTTTTTCTTCTTCTAATAGTCTAGAATCACTTCTCTCAAACTGTTGATCTCTAGAGTATTATCAAATTCTGCATACAAGACGACGTTCACTGTGTCGGGTAGAGGATCTGCAAACTGAAGTTCCACACGAAGTGGGCCTGATTTTATAGGGTGGAAATGTCCTTCGTCGCTGCCTTGGTCCGGAGTGAAATCAAAACCCCACAAAGCATACCCTCCTGCATAATCGTCGTACGAAATGCCGTGGCTGGTGTCGCGCCCTAACTGTCCCGTGGCTTCAAACAGGCTCAGGTAAGATCGCAAGTAATTGTTATGTCCGTCGCTAAAGTTAGGTTCAAAAGGTCTGGTACACAAGGTCTTACCATCTCGACTGACTTCTATCTTGGAGACGTTGTAGTGTTTAAACTCGAACGGATTCTGATCGTGGACTCCGTTGAGGGCTGCATTACTGACGATGCCAATCAGCAAACGTTTGGGGAGCTGTCCTTGGAAGATGTGATCTTCGACTTTGGATCGGAGTCCAGCGGCTATGGTAAAGGTTTTCACTTCCACTCGTCGCACAGGATACTTAGCAGTGGTTCTGCTCAAGGATTGACTGATGTCATTGGCTACTTTTGGTAAGACTTCTACACGTCGCACGTAAAGTTTGGCTTCTTGGATTTTGGTTTTCCACTCGTTAGCATGAGCCATCAAATGGAAGGCGGCACTACTGCGATTCAGTCTCAGGCGTACATCTACTCCGTTCAACAAATACTTGTCTTGCAACCACATGTCCAAATGCAAACGATCCATCAGTTCTAAACTTCGTCTGATTTTCTTTCGACGGTCGTTGAATCCCACATTGTGAGGGACTGCTGGAATTATAGGATCACCATCATTAGCAGAAGTCTTCGCCGGTACTGACAGCTCTGTGTCGTTGAACTTTTCCGAGGTGTCAGGTTTCCAGACCACCGAAGCATCCAGATGGGTGTTCTTGGCTTCTTTTCCGTACGTCAAGAGATTTTCCAAATAAGCACAGTATGGGTAAGTATCCAAACTGCTGCTGACCAGTTTGTTATTCAAGTACAAATCTACTCCGCTGAACAAGGAATGCATGAAATTATTGACGGGTGCCACTCGGGCAGCTTCCCCAGGAAGGGTGTTGTCATTTTTTTGTACTTGAAGTTTCAGGTACAAGTAACTGTTATTCAGATCGATGTAATCTTCGGTTTGTCCTTTGATTTCAAATTCGATAGGAGCTGATTCCGTCAAAGACGATACAGGATGAAATTCCACCCATTGGGATTCTTGCATCGTCATCATGGTGGGAGGCATAGAAAACATATCCAGTTCTGACTTGGTACATTCGCAAGAATCTCGGTGCATCATTTTCACAGTTATTAATAATCAAATACGTCTAATTCTCTACCAGTTCTTCTTCTCTTCTTATTCTTTTTGGAACTGCCGTGTGTTTTTTTATGAACTTTGAAAGGATTTAGGCGTTGTTGTCGTCTCTTTCTACCTTGTCCTTGCTGCTGTGAAGTAATGCCAGGGTCTGAAGCGTGAAGCGTATTTATAGGATTTTCTTGGAGGCCTAAAAGATCTTTACCAGTGGTCATCAACACATTTTTGCCTGCTCTCATAAAAGCTTCTTTAGGATTTTGTTTGTCGATGAGGACATTTTGCAAAAATTCTTTTCCTTGTGTCAAAGCAGCATCTTTTAAGGCATGAAATCCTCGAGTCACCATCGGTTTCAAAATAGGAGCTACCGTCCGAAAAGCCGATTTTAACATATCTCCTAAACCATGTCCTCGTTGTCGAGCCACTCCTTGGTACACTGGATACATTTTTTTTGTTTGGGAGGTTAGTTACAATTCGTTAGAGAACTTGTTTTTTTCCGAAAATGTAGTTTCACCGTGACTTTTCCTTTGTCAATGAATGGCACATCTTGTCCCAAATCTCCTTTTATACTAATGTTGACACTGTCAAAATACGATTTACTGACTGGAAGATAATGAGGATGTACAAATTCACGGTGAACGTGAAACGTGTTTCCACCTTCTTCGTACGCACCAGCAGCAGTATCCACTTTGAAAGGAATGACTCTCAGTAAGGGAGCAGCTGTGTGGCCCACCACGTTGTACTCCACCACATCGGAGTACACAAACATTAAATTCAGTCCAACGTTCAATTCGATAGGGGTGCGAAAAGCCTCTCCGAAATCTGTGTTGGCGTGGATTGTTCGTTCACCATGATACTTTTTATTTCCACCCAAAATATCAAACAACCCAGCAGAAAAACCGATGGTCATGAATTTTCTTTCGTGCGCGGGTAAGTGTTTGTCTTCTTTCTCGTCGAATGGCTTTCCCTCATGCCCTTTCAAAAATTGTATCCAGATACGGCGTGCCACAGGATGGTATTTGATCTCTACCCATTTTTGGTTTTTTTCCAAGGCTTTGCCAAATTGGGCTTCGAAGACGGCCGCAATCGTCTCCACCAAATGTTGAGCACTAAAATAATACCCTTCAGGAATTCTCATGCGATAGGTCGAGTAGGGAGTATTGTCAGTTTTTGAACTCATTTTTTTCCCAATTTCAGGATCATGAGCGTCCAACTCTTTTTGCACTTTTTCGTTATAGATTGCTACGTCAAAAATGGTTTGATTTCCAGACACATTCTTGATTTGCGTAGGATGAATGATTTCTACCAAAGCCACTTCCCAATGAGCGTCGTGATCCAATTGGAAGGCCTGAGGTAATTTGGCCGTGAAACAACATAATTTGTTGTTGGGAAACACATCCATGGAACTGTCACTGGGGTAAAGTTAAATAAAATTGGTCATTCATAGTTCTAAGGTGGTTCTGGTGTCCGAGGAGTCACTCAAATGAACAGAAGAATGATGTTCAAAAGGTTCCAAAAGAGAATTGGTATTGTGGTGGTGACTGGACGAAGAAGAAGGTGAACTGGCGTTGGTCGAACTAGCGTGGTTGTTGCTATGGCTGCTGTTGTCTGTCGTCGTAAATTTCAAAGAGGGACTGGGTAAAAGATAACCGATGCAACTGCTCAGTAAAATGGTCCACAATTGTTTGTCTCCTTGTTGTAAACTCAAATTGGCAATAGCTGCTCCGATGACACAATACACTACAAAGATTTGGCAGAAAAAAGACGATTTGATTTTTAGGCACACGTTCTCCGCACCACACCCAAAGTGGTTGTTTTTGTAATTCTTGAAGAGAAGAACTCTGTGAAGGAGTCGTTGAAGTCGTCTGGGTGGCTACTGTGTTGAATGGCATGTTGTGAGTTTACTTCTTTTTCTTTTTATAGTCGACGACTTGAGAAGCCGCAATCCAAGAATCAAAACTAGGAGGATATCCTTTCCAACGTACTTTGACTTCTTCTACTCGACGTTTACCTACTTTGCGTGTTCTTTGTTCGAGAATGCTTTCGATGTCGTACAAGGCGTCTTCTTTTTTAGTCACTCGTTGTAACTCAGGCAAGTAAAATGTTCCTTTGAGAACTTCACCGTGCATGTCTTCCAATTTATAGACGGGAGGATCACGTCCACGGACGGGGGTAGTGACACGAAACAATTCGGTAGTCCAGTTAGGTAAATAACCTTTGTCAAAAGTACGTTTGGTTTTTCCGATGCGAACCCAATCTCCCGTCTTTAATAACTTCAACAAGGTTTTTCTTTTTCTTTTTTTTTTTCTTCTGGGGTGGTGAACCAAATAATTTATCAAACACGGTCACTTCGTTTTCAGGGCTGACCTCTTCGGGGGCACATCCGATGCTACGATGGTACGACTGATTGTACGCTTTGACCAAACGAGGTAACACGTCGATGTACTTGAGAGTATGTTGATGTGTAAAATATTTCCACATACGTTCTTTCAAAGTTCTTTGAAAACGTTTCACGATACTGGCTTTGGTTTCAGGATTTTCGGTAGTAAAAAAATGAATGTGTCTTTGTTTCAATTCTTTTTGAAAAGCTTGGTTTAGAAATTCGGTACCTTTGTCCGTTTGCCATCGTAAAGGTTGGCGTCCACTTTGTTTCAAGACCAATTTTAAGGCTCGTACCAATTCGGTACTGCTTTTAGAAGTCAAAGGCACGACCCAAGCAAATTTGGAAAACACGTCGATGACACAAAACAAATATTTGTGACCACCATTGTAAGTGGCTAAATGAGAGACGTCAGCTAAATCGGCTTGCCATTGATGATCGATCCCTTCCACTTGAGTGGTACTTCTAGAAAATTTACGTCGAATGGGTTTGTGTAACGTGTACGTCGATTGTTCTTGTAACCATCGTCGTACTTCGGGCAAACGTACACTTTTCAATTGACTTTTAGCAGCTCGATATAATTTTTGAACTCCTCCGTAACCAGCAGCATGGCCAGGATTGTAATAAATGGTGGCTAACAGTTTCTCCATGATGATGATGATGATGATTTCCTCAAGAATAAGTTAACCAAGTTCCAATACTCTTTTCTTCGTGAGGTATCTTTTTGGATTGTTGTTGTTTACAGTGTCCGACGTGCTACTGGGGTAAAGGTAGTTTGAACAGGGGTCATCGGTTCTGTTTTGACTTCTTTCTTCACTTCTTCCTTTTTCTTTTCTGAGGGTAAAGGGGTAGGCATCTTTTTTTTTATCCAATCCGGGGTGGCTAACTTTTTTAATTTTTTAAGAGGTGGAGTTAGTAAAAACTCTTCTTCTTCTTCTTCTTCTTCTTGGTCGGTCATCCCTGTACCGGTGTCTGTTTTAGTGGTGACTTTAGGTTCGCTTTTCATCAGAGCCTTAAAATCTCTCAGAGTGGGTGAAGCTGTTTCGTCGACTGCTTTTTGACGAAAGAGTTGTAGACGTTGTAAAAGTTGACCGTACCGTTGGGATTTTTCTGTTTCGGACACATTGTTTCGTTCCATCAGGGATTGTATTTCTTGTTGTAACTGAGACATTTCGTTAAGATTAGGATTGGGTGGTAAATGAGGTATCCGTTGTTCGTTCCAACGATGAAATTCCATCCATTGTTTGTAAGGTACTAAAGTCAGTTTTCGTCCTTCCATTTCATCCAAAGGTACCAAAAAGTTGTGGGTCTTTTCAGAGAAGGGTGGTCCTTTTTATCTTCTTTTTTTGGGGAGGGGTTATCGCATGACCCCTCCTAAAAGTGGTCCAGCAATCGTTCCTAACAAAGGAGCTGCTATTTTTAACAACGGTCCTATCAACATAGGTAGAAATCCTCCTCGTTGTACCAACATTTTTTTCTTTTGTTGAAGAGGTATTTTCTTTTTGACCATTTGACGAAGAACGTTCCGATGTTTCCCTAATTTTTGTTTCTGTATCTTGGACAAAGGTACCGTTCCTTTCAACACGTTCAAACAACATTCACACACGGTATCGATGATTTCTTTAGGAGCTGTTTGAATGAGTTGTTTTCGCATGGGAGGATTGGATTTGGTCAAGACAGACAAGACATTCCAATGTTTTGCCAGACGAGGGGGAAGTCGTCCTTTTTTGGTTTTCTTCTTTTTTTTTTGGTGGAGGTAGTTGTGGTGTGCATGTTTGGGAGCCATCTTAGAGGTGAGGAGGAGTAAGTCTGAAGTCTCTGGCAGGGTACCCTTCTATTTTATACTGGAACACGTCTCCACTGATTGTCTGCACGACGTACCAACTTCACGACAGGCATCACTTGACGTTGAGGTGTTTTCAAGGGATTAAATCGTCTCAATTCTTCTTTGGATAAATCCAACAAACTTTGTAACACGCCGGTTCTTTCTTGAACTTTGGTTTAGGGGATGGTACTTTGTTGGCGGCCGCTGCCATAGCCAGATCAGCCGATGTCGTCGAGGGTCCCGAAGGGGTGACTTTCGAAATAGGTTTCCATTTTTGCATCAAATTAGGAAACACTTGTCTTAAGTCCGGTTTGGCAGGCATCATCGTGAAGGGTGGTGAAGAAGACAAAGATGATGGGGACGAAGGAGAAGGAGACCTCGTCACGGTTGTTTGTCGTGGTGTCTTGCGGGTGTACGTTTGCGTCCTGGCCGCAGTACCTCTCTTGCGGCGGGTGCTAGTGTAGGTGTTTTCTTCTTCTTGGTATAACTTTTCTTTTTCTGGTGGGTGGTTTTCTTTTTCTTTGGACTTTTCTTCTTTTTGGGTGCTTTGGGTTTTTTGGCTTTGGCATCATTAGGATCCCATTTCAAAAGGGAACGAATCATAACCCCTCCTAAAGAACCACTTCCACCAGGAGTTAAAATGATTTGTTTTTAGTCCGTGAATCGATTCTAGGATCAGCCAGTTGTGACAATGCCGATTTATGTCTTTGAAAAAAACGTTGAGTTTGATGAGGGATGTGAATGATGCCTTGTAGTAATTGACGTGCTGTCAAAGTAAACCATCGTAACACTTCTTTCAGACTCGCTTCTAACAAATGAGCACGGACTTGTGCATTTTTTTCACGACTAATGCCATACAAGGCACGAATCAATTTAGCCGAAGGATGAGATTGAAAGGAAGTCATCTCTTCTCTCAAAAAGAGTGTGAGACAGAAATGACGTAGTGACTGTTTTTATAGTTTTTTGTTTTTTTTTTAAAATGGACTGAAGGGGACGTGTAAATGACAGGACCACCTTCTTGACTCCAAGAGTGAAAGATACTGGCACGAAATCTCAAATAGTCAGGAGTGGTCGGTTTTAAGTCAATGAGTAAATACTCGTGAGGGGCTTGAGTGGCATCGTCGTACGCATAATTGAGCCAAGGAGCCCCTAACTGTTTGGCTAACACTTGTACTTGAGATTTGTCTCTGGGGCTTTTAAACAAGACCACGTAATGAGCATTCAAACTAATGGTTCGATGAGCTTTACTTTGTTGAAATAAATTTTGTGTAATGTAGACAATACTAGCATTACGATGGTGTCCTTTTCGTGTAAACCAAAGTTTAATTTCTTCTTCGTCTTCTCCTAACATGTCATCAAAAATAACTAAATGAGTTTGACTCACGTCAGACACAATTCATCGTCTTCGTGAGGAATACCATCCACAAACGAAATGGTTTCTCCTTGACTTTCTTTCAATAACGTTTAAGACGGTTGCCACTCTTTGTAACACCACACGATACGTTGAGGTGGACGATCAAACAAATCAGCTTTGTGTTCGATCAATCGTCTGACAAATTCGGTTTTCCCTGAACCACTCGGTCCAGCAATCAACATGTTAAATGGATGGCGCAGATACAAAGCATTCCAACTTTGACGATCTAACTTTTCGTCAATCACTTTGACGACAGAAGCAGAAGAGGTAGACGAGGTAGAATAAGAAGATGATGTAGCCATGATTGAGGTAAGAAAATTTTTGAGAAGAAGACAAAAAACCCAAGGCTTTTTATACGTTTTCATACATGTTTATTTTTTTATTTTTTTTAAAAAAAAACAACCAACCAACCAACAAAAACATATTTTTTACAACTTTACACGAACACGAAGAAGTGAATTAGTGAGAAAATATGCAATTAAAATGAACACGTTCACAATGAAGACTACCACTAAAACCATCAAACTGTCATATAAACACGTCAATGTACAACAATAGTTTCGTGTTTTAGTCATGAAAGACACCCTTGAAAGAGGGTATAGTGTAAAAATCGAGAAATGACTTTGAGTTTACGTTTCACTTGGATTTTGACAAACTCTTGGTAAATCCGTTTTCGTAACTTCAAAGGCATGCCAGCAATGTACTTGGGTAAAGTTTCCGATTTGGAAAGAAGTAACTCTCTTTTGTATTCTTCACGATACTGGTGATAGTTTTTCTTCAAAATCAGATTTCTGATACGGTGAAAGTCACGGTAGTGTGCAAATCGAGGAATGACTTTGAGTTTGGGTTTCACTTGGATCTGGACCAACTCTTTGTAAATGCGTACTCGCAACTTCGAAGGCAAGGTCACAAATGCGATCTTCTAAAACTAGGGACAAAATACTGGTAAATGCGTTCTCGTAGCTCCAAAGGTAAACCACAAATGTATTCTTGTAAAGTATCCTCCGACATGTTTTTTTACTTCTTCTTGGCATCTGGCTCATCGTACCCGTACTCTTCTGAGGCCACTAAAGGTAAGAACTGACAGTGCGGAGACCATCTGGCATGTTCAATGTAAGCTGAGTCGGTAGGGCTCCCATTGGTGAAGTCTCACACCGCAACTGAAACATTGAACTTTATCTCCTTCTCCCAAGTAGATAAATCCAGATCTGGCTAAAGCTTTGTCAGTAGTGGATTGTAGTAGAAATTTAGGCCACTTGTCTTTGAACGTCTCGAGTCGATTATCATACTTGGAATAACCAGGCAGAGCCACAGGTATCGTCAATTCTTTATGACATTCACAGGTACGTTTAGCATTCTTTCCAATAAAGAAGAAAGGTCGTCCTGCATCTCTAGAGGGACGGTGAGGTACACGTGCTGCATCGACGATGTCCAAGCGTACGGCATCCGTCTGATCGTATGAATCGATGCTGTCAACGCTTACGGAATCCGTCTCGTCGCATGGCACTGCATCGCACTCCAAGTCGTAATGATACTTGGAGTTCACACCACTAGATTTCTCCCTCGGTGGGTGGATGGCATGAGTATTCTTATTCATCATTGGTGGGAGGATGACAAAATTAATCTTTTTTTTCTTCTTCTTGCTCGGTCAACGTTGAAAGTCACAATGAATGGTTAGGTTTGGAAGGGGGTGCCCTTTTTTATACTGCAGATCGGCGTGTCAGTAATGTAAAGTGGTGTGGTCTGGAAGTCTCTCTCGCTTCTGGTACACGATTTGGTACACTTTTTGTAAAGGACGAGTGACAATTTGATGATTAGGTAACCGTACGATCTTGTGAGGTTCTAACGTGTGCACTCGAAAGTCTTAGACTTGTCCAGACAGCAAAGCATTTTTCAAAACCTCAAAGTTAACCACTTGGCTGGTTAGGGATGCCTGCTTGTTGCAACAGGAGTTCTGCTTCGTTTCGTTGTTTGGTTCTGTCCGACTGTCGAATGTTATTCCGGGCTCTTTTCCAATCTTTGCTCTCGTCTTGTTAGCATAGGTGCGGCCCACCACAATAGCCCGAGCAAAGCACATCTGGTCTTGAGTATTGTCGATTTGGACGACACTGCGTTTGGTACTTCGAATATAGTCCACCAGTAACGGTTTCCTACTTCGTCCACTTCCTCAAGGAGGGGAAACGTGAGTCAAGTAAGTGTGGCCCTTTCCATCGGTGATGGTAAACCTTGTCGTTGGATTGTTGCACATGTTCTATTTTGGACATGACTTTGTCTGGCGTTAATTCTGCCGGGGTGCTGAACTCGATCCAAACAGGACTCTTCAAATTGTCATGATGAATGGCCAGTCTCAATCGATCGTCTTCTTTGGCTCCACATTGTCGTTTCAAGTTCATTAAGACAGAATTCCCACAAATCGCTAATGAACCCCGCCGCTTTCTCGGGAGGTACTTTGGACTTGAGTCTTTAAAGTGAACCCGTGTGAGTGTAAGCTGTAGTTTTAAATTTTCGAGAAGTTATTTTTTGAGTCTCTAGAATCCAATAGTAATTTTCAGGAGGAGCCAAAGTTACTAGGTTGTATTTCTTGGCCTGGGGTTCTGGTAGTGGATTTTGTTTTGGGTGGGTTAGAAGTTTGGGTTTCAGGTTCACTCATCTTCCCTCTTCGAAGTCACTAGCATGGACTTGAGCTAGTAGTTCATCTAGCGGTGTTTCAGGCGGTACGGAATGTCTTTCGTCGTCGTGGCCTCTTTGTTTCTTCTTCTTCTTCTTCTTCTGGTTTCTCATGGCTTCGGCGTGATCTTTTCATCTTGAAGTTTACTTTTGAAGCT